>PVKA01030250.1:0-27506 GCA_004027165.1 Ctenomys sociabilis
TTTTTTTTTCCGGAACCAGGGATTGAACTCAGGCCCTTGCGCTTGCCAAGGAAACACTTATTCCACTGAGCCATCCCCCAGGCCCAAGTTCTTAGTTCCTGGTATTTCCTTTTAATCAGGCTGAGATCCTTTGGGCCTAAGAAAACTCAGAACCCAGATGACCTCGGAGACTACACAGGAAGTGGATCTCTGCTATCAGAGAGCCCAAGGTCAAGCACCATGCGATGTGTTAAAAGGATTCTTCAATGAATTTCTTCCAAATGTAATTGACATAGAATTTTGCCAGTGCCGATCCACCAGAAGAACATGGTGGAGACAGTATGCCTACCTGGATTTGCTTTCTTGCTTGTCTGTTCATTTCTTTTTTTTTATTTTTGTCTTTTTGAGGCAAGGTCTTACTATGCAGTTCAGGCTGGCCTTAAGTTCACTTTGTAGCTCAGGCTGGTCTTGAACTCACAACAATCCTCCTGCCTCAGCCTTCTGAGTGCTGGGATTACAGGCATGCCCCACCACGCCCGGCCTTGTCTGTTCATTTCTTACATAAACATGAAATAGTTACACCAGCCTTCCTGTGCCTCAACTGCATTTGAAGGGGTGCAGATTGAATTATATCCCAAAAATATTTATTGTTCAGGGAGAAAGCTCAGAGCTCTAAGCACCTGCCTGGCGAGCACAAGGTTCCAAGTTTGATCCTTGGTCTCGCATGCTGTGCCAGCCCTGGAACCCTCAGGGCACTGTGCTGGCCACTGAAACTGGGTGTGGCAGTGCACACCTGTGATGGCAGTGCTGGGGAGGTTGACACAGAAGCATAGCTATGAGTCCAAACTGTGTACCAAATAAATAAATAATATATATATTTTTAAATTTACCATCCATTGTTATGTTCCGGACACTGTTTTGGCCCCTCGGGGTACTGAGAGTTGATGTGGCCCAGGCCTGTGAGAGTTTACAAAGGAGACAACAGATGCAGAGACCAGTGAGAAAACCTGCACCACCGCTTGGTCAGGAAGCCGAGCCCAGAAGGGCTCCAGGAGAGAGACTGTGGCTTCTCCTCCCAAGTGCGCCTTGCTTGGCGTCTGGCATAGAACATGAGCTAAGGAGTTCTCCGTGACTCACTGCCATCCTCACCGTGAAGATGGACTTGGGGTGGCTACACGAAGGGCAGAGCCTGGGTTTCAGGGTGGAGTCAGATGCTGATAGAGCCAAGAAGATAGAGGGACAGGAGTGAGGTGTGGTCTGAATTTTCACAGTGGAAGAATCTTCAGTCTTCAGAGCGAGGTCATTCTGACCCATGCCACGATGTAGGTGGCCCTTGAAGACATGGTGCTGATATAGCACCCCAGTATCCATAGAACCCCAGTCACAAAAAGACAAATACTGTGCCGTCTCACTTACATGAGGGACCTAGAAAAGTCCTATTCCTGGAGAGAAAGTGGAAGGGTGGGTGTCTGAGGCCAGGAGGAAGGAAAAAGGAGGAATTGTTTAACAACTACTGAGTTTGAGTTTTGCAAGATGCAGTGAATTCTGGACATTCGCTGCCCATCAGTCTGAGTGTAGGGAAGGCTGCTTAGTGGTGCACTTAAAAATGGGGAAGAAACCCAAAATATTAATGCAGAGCAAAATAAAAAATAATAGGAAATAGGTTGATCTTTCCCACATAAGGAAGGAGGTGAAGAGCTAGAGCAAAGGGAGGGAGGGAGAAGAGATAAACAAGCAATCAAGGTGTGGTGTGCACATGGATCAAGTCCACACTGCGGACGTGAACATTCCATGCTGCAAACATGTGCTCATAAAACAATAAGAAGTGGGCTTGAGGGTGTAGTTCCAGTCCTCAGCACTTCACCACAAAAGCAAAACACAACATTGATGGCAAATGGTGTGCCATGTGCATTCCAGCATGTAGATTTTGAAAGGTGGGTGCGGGGCCTGAGTCTCAGGTAGGAAGTGAGAGGTGGAGACACAGGGCCTGCGGGTGCGACAGGAAAGTGCAGCTGAATGGTACGGTCCTAACTGAAGGACAGGGAAGACCAGAAGAGGAGATGAGGCCACCTCAAACGCCATGCCAAGGAGTGCAGAGATCAAGGTTAGGCTTCGATTTCATACAGTGCTGGGGCGGGGCTGTACATGTTCTCCTGAACCGGAGCTGCCCTGGCATTGCCACAGATATCCTATGGATGAGTGTGCCATGGTCCCAGGTGCATTCTATCCAGCCCAACGTCTTCTGCTAGGCGGGCCGCAAGGCTCCTCTCACTCGGGCTGATACGTACACGGCTCCTGGCTGCTGCTGGGCATCCACATTGGCTTGGTTTGAACTGAATCCCTAGTAGTGAAGTTCTAGCTGCATTGCAGAAAATAAGTGAGGTGGCAGCCTGGGTTACCGGACTTCCTCCCAGCTGGATGGACACTTACCAGTTGCCTCAGTGCTGTGTTGTGAGCCCAGCGCATAACAAACTCTGTGTCGCTGGCTCTGCCCAGATGCTCCTTGGGGTTCCCAACTTGGACCCTGCTGGGCACAGGTTCACCAGAAGTCTGCTGGCCATGCAGTGAGGTTCTCTGGAAGGGGACACTGCCGCAGTTTCCTCCCTAGTCTGGGCTTTCACCAGCCTACGCGCAAAGGTTCGTGTCGATGGTAGGAATGAGCTGGTGTATGACCCTTTGGAATTGGGCTATATTTTATTGTCATTGAGGTTTGGTTATCATGGGGACAGCCATGAATACCAACTTCTAGATGGAGCTGTGGACCAGATGGCCACAGGACAGGCCTCTCTGGATAGCTCCATGATTTACTTAACGTGAGGCTTTCAAGCTTCAGCTATCTTCTCTAAGTCTCAGTTATTTCATCTTCTAAAGTGAGCGTGTCTCCCCTTTCTTGCTTTCTAAAGATGCTCTGATGGTGAATGAACTAGAGACAAGATTGTGCTTGGGAATATGAATGACAGAGTGACACACATGCTATGCATCCCAAGGATGCTGGAGCTAAACATGCACCACCAAGGGTGTGTTTTTATATCCTTTATTGCTACATTTACGAAAATGACAACAAAGGAAGAAAACTATTGTTTCAAAACCAACCCAGGAGCAGTCACCTGAGTGGTCATTTACTGGATCCAGGCCAATTCCTTTCTTTGACCTCATCGCTAAAAACATTTCAACTCCTCTGACACCCTTGCTACTTTGCTGTCTAACATCTGAGAAAGAAATCTGGATGCCAAGAAGAAATGCAAGAACCAGCATGACCCTTCCCCCCTCTCAACTCCCAGATCATCCCTCTTGGCCAGCGATGTCATCTCTTCAGTGGGACATCAGATGGCCACGTAGTCATAATAGTATCAAGAGCAAAGCACCCCAAGAGTGGCCCCTCAAAGAACTCTCCTACCGAGGCCTGCTCTGGAGCGTGTAGGAGGTGACAGTGGCCAAGACCACTGCCCCGTGCTCATCAGGGCCTTCTCACTGGCAGCTGTCCTCCTGCAACAGTGCATCAACCAGTGCTTGTCTTCAGGGCTCACAGCTGCCTAATTGTTTCTGCTGCCCGAAACCCTGAAGTCAGTCAGTCAGACAGACACAGACAAAGAATCTCATTAGAATAGCTTCAGAATTTGCTATTAGCCTGTGGCTGTCTGGTTTAGTACCTACTTCTGGTTCCCTCTTTGGTTCTAGACTCCATACCCCACTACAGACAACTCCGTAAGTTCCCCCAGCTTAGGGTTTGCCTGTGACTTCAGGTGAAGAGTTCATCACATTGGTTCTGGGTTCAAGGTCACTATTACCCAAAACAGCTCTAGCCCACCAGCTTAGCCACTACCACTGATTTGAATCTTGCTCAGAATATGCCCAGGGGCCAGGGAGATAGATAGCTTGGCAGTCTAAGTGCCTGCCTGGCAAGTGCAAGAGCCTGGGTTCCATCTCCAGTATCACATGCCATCCCGCCCCTAGCCAGTGCTGGGGAGGCTGAGACAGGATGATCACTACAAGTCTGAGCTGGGTAGCGAGATCCTGTACCAAGCAAATAAATAAATAAATGATATTTTTAACATATGCAAAACATCTACCCTAGCACTCCTGGTATAAGAACTTTAAGAATTTGGTTCTGGCTGGCAGGGTTGCTGCAGTGAGTGATGGAGAATAAGTTGAGCAAAAGGGGTGGCCCAGGCAAGGAGCCCTGGGTGGTGTAGGGGCATCTCTATCAATTATGCATTCTCAGCTGGGTGTGGTGGCACACTCCTATAATCCCAGTACTCAGGAAACTGAGGCAGGAGAATTGCTGCAAGTTTGAGGCCATCCTGAGCTACCAAGTGAGTTCGAGGCCAGCCTGAACTGCATAGTGAGACCATGCCTCAAAAAGACAAAAAAAAAAAGTAAATTCTCTCTGAATGCCTTAGGACATTAAACCAAAGTGTGTGTGTGTGTGTGTGTGTGCATGCACATGCACCATTTTTTAAAGTAGCCCAAATGTTCACTATAAAAATCTGGATTATCTAATTATTTTTATAAAGAACAAAAGAAAAATAATTAAGTGCCTCTACTCCTTACTAAATGATGACTAGTAGTAATATCTTGGTATCAGTTTCTCCACAATTTTATATTTGCAATTGTAGTTTACTTTATATATTGGCCTGTACTTTTTACAAATAGTAGTTTATCAGTTCATATCACCAAATACTCACCTATCATTTTTCAATACCTTCATTTCTTCCTTTCCAAATGCAAATCTTTTCTAAATATATTTTATTAGTGTCTATTAGTGTTATAAAACATTGAAACTATTGGTATTTTCATATTTGCGCGTATTTTTATCATACCCATCCCCCCTTACCCTCCCTTACATGCCCTTCCCCTCTTCCTCATTCCTTTCATCTAATAATTCTTAAACACCAGCTGTTATGGTCTGTGTCTAGGTGTCCCCCCCCAAAGCCTCCTGCATTGATGGGGCAGCTTCTGGAGTTTGTGATTGATTATTGTGGGTGTGGGTGCTGCACCCACCCTGGGGCTGGGAATTTGCATTACAGTGTAAGGAGGGGAGAGGCTAGCTAGTTGCCTAAATGGAGGCTACTCTTTTGGTCTCTGCTCTTTGCTGCTGCCAAGAAAGGCTGCTCTCTGCCTGTATCACCCTGCCATGGAGGCAGCTGAGTATGGACTGAAACCTCCACTGACTGTGAGCTAAATAAACATTTCCTTCCTTCATCTTGGGTGTCAGGTATTTGTCCCAGGAACAAGAGAAGAGTAACTGAGATGTCAGTTTTATTTATTTTTTTTAAAGCTTCCCCACAGTAGGGAAGGGACATGCCATACTTGTCTGAGCCCAGTCCATTTCACTCTGCAGCATCTGTTTCTGTCCAGTGTCTTTCAGATGACATGATTCATTTTTCTTTATGGCTGCATGATACTCTGGTGTGCATTATGTTTTCTTTCTTTCTTTTTTTTTTTTTGCGGAATGGGGGACTGAACTCAGGCGCTCATGTTTGCCAGGGAAGCACTTATTCCACCGAGCCATCTCCCTGGTCCCGCGTTACATGGGCACCCAGGCAGGCTCTGTATTTTGGCTACTGTGAATTTCACCGCAAGAAGCGCATCACCTATCCTATTCATAGCCAAATAGTATTTCCAGCGGTCTCACTCTGTTGCACTTTAACCAATTAACCCTTTTATTGGGCCTGAGAGTAAAACTAATTGTAACCTTTCCCTAGGTACTGGATTGTTACTGGGGAATTTTTTCACCTTCCTTATTATAAATAATTTTAAGATTAAAAATATAATT
Source organism: Ctenomys sociabilis (assembly GCA_004027165.1). Classification (NCBI taxonomy): domain Eukaryota; kingdom Metazoa; phylum Chordata; class Mammalia; order Rodentia; family Ctenomyidae; genus Ctenomys; species Ctenomys sociabilis. Next base: position 5,756 of record PVKA01030250.1, read on the forward strand.
TGAAGACTTAGACCTAAATCTGACTACCTTTTTAATTGTTTAGGATAAGATCCTAGAAAAAGAATTAGCAGGCCAAAGGCAATGCACCTTTTCAAGGATTTTGATATTTACTGCCAAGTTGCCTGTAAGAGTTAAACCAGTTCTGCTCATACATCGTCAATGCTTCGCCAACATGGTACATAAGAGTTTATTAAAAGAATTACTTTTTACAAATATATTTTAGTGCAGGGTCTACAGGTCTCACTACATAGATCGGACCTGTAGCAATTCTCCTGTTTTCAGCCTCCAAAATGATAGGCGCACCTCAGCACGCCCAGTCTCGATAGCTGCCTCAGTGAGCCCTGGAGGTGGGGCCAGCGCAGCAGGCTGGGGATCGAACCCTGGCCATTGTGCTCTGCCTAAGTAAGTGCTTTAGTCCACTGAGCTATCTGGCTGGCCCTAAAATACTTACTAATTTGATCGGTGAAAATAATGTCTCCCTTTTGGGTTATGAGTTGTTTTTTCTTCGTATGCTTTTTGGTCGTATTTTGTGATTTTTTTCTATTCATTGTTGCCTATTTTTTTCTATCCAGAGTTTTCTTAATAGTTGATCAGAGCTTTTAAGTACAATAGGGTATTAGTTCCTCTGTCATGAATACTGCAAATATTTTCTTGGTCTTTTGTTTGTTTGTTTTTTTTTTACTATACTTGTAGTATTTTTATATAGGGAAACTGTACATTTTTCCATGTTCCAATCTGTCCAATCTTCTCTATGATTTCTTTCTTGGTATCATTACTAGGAAGGCCTTCACCACTCATTAGAGCACTTTTTTCTCATTTGATTCAGCTCTTAGTCCTAGGAACATAAAATTTCAAGCTATTATATCAACAGAATTCTCGATCTCAGGGATTCCAGCCCTTTAAAAGGCCTGTGGGGTGAAAGAGGAAATTATGAAAATGTCTATCTCATCACAGACTTAAGCACTTTAAATCTGACACGCTGGCCCAGCCAAGCTGTGCTAGAAAACTTCTACGATACCACCTGGGGACACTTTCCTCTTGTCTAAACCTTTACAGACGCTCCCTGGGTTCAGCCTCTGCAGCGTTCCTCTCAGGAGCTCTGTGTTAACAAAGCCGTTGGTCTCTGCACTGCCACACCCATGCTTGTGGGGCACAGGGTCACCCCAGATAATTACAGGTGAGGAAAAAGGGTTGATCTCAGGTCATAGAATTTGTCACCACCAGCAATGAGAACTCGGAGTGCAAGACAGATGTGCCATCCACACCTGGGCCTCGATGACTGTGTGTGTGCTCACTCCCACACACTTGCATGTGTGCACACACACGCACACACACACACACACTTTCTAACCTCACTCTTCTGCTAGTTAATCCTCAATAGGAGGAACTGTCTCTGTAATTTGAAGGCAGGCAGGGAGAGGGGGGAAGAAAAGAAATAAAATCTTCAGGAGAAGCAAAAAAAAAAAAAAAAAGAGTGAGCATGTGTAGTGATTTTTCATCTGCATGCCTTATTAAAGAATTATATGACATAATTACACGTTATAATGTCTTTACACATATTTATGGTAATTGCGTCAATGCTCATTTGATGTTCTGTAATTACAGTAAATACACAACAATCCTGACAAATGGCTTGATGGAGAATTCACATTCCCTAAGTGAAGACCAGGAAGAAAGACATTAACCCCTCTGCTTCCCTAGGACCCAGCCCCAGATTATTCTCCCACTTCTCTTCGGCTGTTGGGGGGGTGGGCTCCTATCCCGGGGTGTCACCGAGGCCTGGTCACAAATTCATCTCCACCAAGGGCTTGCCTGAGACCAGTCCCCTTGTAGCATCACTGTCCTCTGTCTTTTCCCCTCTGAGGCTGAGTGTGCACTGGCTGTGTAGGAGGAGCACACATCTGGCCCTGCAAGTGCCATCGATTCCTGTGAAAAGAATTGCCCTGTTGTATGCAGGGGAATACAGCAGGCTGTGGCATTCCATCTCCTATGTACCCTGGAGCCTCATGGGTGGAAACGTCTCAACCATGAACTGCCTACACAGTGTTTCCCTCACCTTCTGTCTGCTGGTGATAATACCACTTGGTTACCCAGCCCAGTCCTACAGGAAAGACCCATCTCTAATTCACCAGCCCCCAGACTCATGCACTGGTAATTTTCAGAATCAGTGATACCACTGACCTGTGTGTGGCACTGTATTTTTTTTTTTTTTATGGCCTTTGGATTCTGGTGTTGAGGGGGTTGTTAGTCTTGCTGCCTGAACTATTACCAATTTTTTTTCTTAAGGCTATTGGTTTATTGCCCCAGTGGAGATGTATCTCCAGCAATGTGTTCATCTGTCAGTCCCAACCCCTCCTAGAAAAAGTCCTAGAAAAAGAGTTTCTTTACGGATATCTGATAAATTTCTGCTAAGAAACTTCCGTAGATTTGGGTTGCTGTTCACTGAGCCCAAGCTGTGGGCATTGAGGCACTCTAGGGAGAAGAGTACTCGCCTACCTACCTCCTAGGGCCTTGAGCTAATAGATGTTAAGGAGTTTTAAAAGTTAAAAGCTCTTAGCAAGTGCGAGGGCTTTGCAGTCAGCTCTCTCCGTTCCTAGTTCTGACTTCCATGAGTTGTGGAGTAGGAAAGTGGGACGCACGCTCCCCGTTTGCTTCCGCCGATTTCATTTCACCTCTGTGACCCACAGAAGCCAATTATCCCCGGAACAGGTGGCCTTGGAAGGCGATTTCACCGGCCCCCACCAGGGAGAAAAAGAAATCTGTTATGCCAGTTCAGGCCAGTGCGTAGAAGAAGGAAAATGCGGGCTGACTAATGATTCATAAAAGTAGCAAATTTATTGACTAATCTAATTCTTAGTCATGAAGTCTTCATGTCCCATGTGGATCCAAATCAGAGCAATTACAGATTGAAACGAAATCGGGGTCCTTAGTGCAGAAAATGCTTGTTTCAGCCCGAGATAGGAGCCCAAGGTGAGTGCCCCCTTAGAGCCCTGTAATGAAAGCGCCTCACAGCCCACGGGCTCCTAGGTGGTAATTGCTGTGGGCTGAGACCCAATCTGACTGCACTAATGATGCCCTGCTCCTTCGCTGAGACCCAGCTTCCGCTTGCACAAAGGGCCAGGGCTGCGGAAGAACACAGCGTGGGAGACGCGATCGCAGGAACGCACCGTCCACATCCGAGCGCTTTTCGCTTCTCCAATGTTGCCATCATCTTTTTTGCTTTCTCTTTTAATTGTTAATTGCTCAGGCTTGGAAAATTTAGACTGGTGTATATTGAAACATGTGAGCAAATGAAATGGAAACAGGCAGCATTTTCTTTCTTTTCTATTATTCTTTTTTTCTTCTTCTTCTTCTTTATAGTGAGGACTTTGCATGGCTTAGAACCATAATTCATATTTTCTTCACACTCACAAAAGACTGCTGGAATCAAGCTTGGGCTAGAAAACAGATTTTTCTAGGCTCTTGCTGGCTGCGTGGCGCGCTGGTGTTTTAAGCTGCTGTTCATTTACAAACTACTAGAAAGGGAAAGTCGTCTACCAAAGCTTCCTCCTCAGGACCTGGGTTTGAACAAGACAATTGAGACGTTGGTGCTTTTGGGGAGCCGGAAACACACCCCTTTTGTCATGTAACTGGAGCTAGATCATTTTGCCAAAGCAATTTCTTGTCTCAGTACAATAGGTAGGAAAAAGAGGAAGAAGAAAAAATAAAAGAATCCTTGCCCTACTCATTTCCAGGGGTTGCTTCTTTGGAGGTGGAGGGCAAGAATTTGAAATTAAATATTCAGAAGAGAAATCAGGGAGAAGTAAAATCTCCAGCCGGGGAATGTCCGTTATGCCCCAGGGATGGGATTGCCAATAAAGGCTCTCCACCAGCTCCTCTCGCGCTCCTCTCTTCCTCTTTGGGAGTTCAACAACTCCCCCCCCCAAGGGAGCTGCTCCATTCTCTCGGGCTCTATGGAGTCTTGGCTGCTCAGTTGCCAACCACCACCCCTGGAGACTGAAAATTAATTTCGTTCTCTGCCCCATGCGCCTGATCCCAGCTGCCCCCTGGCTCAGCTGGGCACTGGGGTCAGATGCGTGAGACCGCCGGGTGCTTGGAGTAAATGATCAGGGCCTTGGGCCACAGAGACTTCTCACAGTTCGGAAATCACATTTTCTGCTCAACTCAATTGCAGTGCGTCCAGCTGCCCCTTCGCACCAAGATTCAATTATCAGGGTCCATGCGTGTTCCCTCCCTCCCCTGCCCCTCCCCCTCACCTGCGCCTTCCGGGGAGCTCTGGCAGCTGTGTGTTGGTGCTTTGGTTCCAATAAGCAAGGAAGAGAGAAGGTTTTCCTTCTCCGTGTGGTCTGCGGGTGTGAGGACCTAAATAACCCTGGTGGTAGATGGGACTATGGAGTAGCACTGGAGGGTCAGGAGACGCTGATTTGAGCTGTGTGGCTTTGACTGAACCATCCAGTCTTCCTGAGCCTGTTTCCTCCTCTGTACAATAACAAGTTACAGCAGAGGATCTCTGGGTCTCACCATCTGGTTGTAAAATCCCCAAGAGTCTCCCTTAGGATCTCTCCCTGAAGATCCCAGGGCACAACCCTGACTGTGTGCATTCATTCTCAAGAAGTGATTGCACCTGGGCACGGTGATCCACACTCGGTAGGCTGAGGCAGGAGGATTGCCAAGAGTGCAAGGCCACCCTGGGCTATGCAGCAAGACCCTGTCTCAAAAAAAAAAAAAAAAAAAAAAAAAGAGTGATTGCAAAGACAGTGGAACAGAAAGTCGCACTTTAGGCCGGTGACTGATGTGGCTGGAACTTATGACTGATGCACCAGGAAGTCCATCAATGGCTGTGGCTCCTGCACGGTAGATCTCATCCGAGAGACCCCGCAGCCAGGTAGGAACAGGAGACAGGAAGTGGCGGCCATCCCCCAGAATGCATCTGGACCCTGTCCCTGAGAGGTTGCCTTCCCAGGACCCCCGCCTTTCGCTTTTCAGCTCATGAGGCTGTCAATGGAAACAGGATCCAAGTGTTGCTGATTCAGTGATGTTTGCCCAAATGCTGTTTCCTAAGAACTGTTGGATGCCCAAGATGCTTTCGGAGTCTGTTTGCTTTTTCCAACAAGCCCGTTTCTTTTCCTGGAAGTGGAACGTGGCACGAAGCCGGCGGAGTCTGAACCCAAGTCTATTCCAACTCCTTTCTAAACTTGGATCACACTGCACTGCCTGACAGCCCCTTCCTCCCGCTCTTGGGGGGCCCTGGGAGACTGCGGCTGGTAGCGAGCAGGGATAGCACCAGCAGCCCTCTTGCGCGCGAGCTACAGTGCTCCAGCAAGCCACCCTGGGAGGAAGGGCTGGACTCTTCTTCAGAAAGGTGACGAAGACTGCAGTGCACATGGCAAGCGCTGCGCAGAGTGAGGCCCAGAGCCCTTGCTCTTTCCACCAGCACGTGTACATTTACCATAAAGATGTGCGCTTTTTTAGACCAAGAGAAAAAAACAGTTCCACCTTATCCCTCTCACAGCTCTGCTTCCTGCAGCTCATTATCTGAACAGGACTTTCCCAGGCTGTTCCTTCCCGATGTCACCATCAGGAGGTGGCCCCTGGCTGTGACCCTCTGGGCTATGTGTGGTCTCCCTTTTCTAGCTGCTCTGAGCCTGAATGCAGGCCAGTGACTGTGGCCCCAGTTATGCTGGCCTGACACTGTCCTCCGTTCTCTGGTGAGTCTCTCTAGCCGCAACCCTAGACAGGCTTTGGAGTAAGAAACATGATTACGGTTGTCCCATCACTCATGGCCCCAAGTCCAGACACAAGCCCCGCTGCAGCCACTGCCCACCCCAACTGGCTCTTGGTTTCTTTCAGTCTGGCCCCGACCGGAGGCCCACCAGTGCCGCTCGAATTGTACTCAGACCTGCTCCCTAAGTCCCAGTTACAAACTGGGTGCATTCCATAGCAACAGATGACAGGTTAGAACCGTGGAGACTTGAACAGCCACTCGAGGCTCCACTTGAGAACCCAGAAGCAGCAGACACTTTAGTAGCAGTGCTGGAGTCTGAACCCAAGGGCACTCTACAGACTTCTTTAAATTCTGTAACAGGGTCTCACTAATCTGCCCAAGTTGATCTTGAACTTGTGATCTTCCTGCCTCAGCCTCCCAGGGAGCTGGGATTACAGGCCTGCCACGCCACCACCAGCAGAAGCATCACATTTTGACATCTTTTTTTTTTTTTCTTTTGCATAAAAAGTACATGTGAAGACTGAAGAGCATAGTAACACCCTAGGCCAAGTAGCACATTCGAGACTGCATGGCAGGTGACACCAGGATGTCAGAGAATGTGACAGCAGCATGGGGACGTGAATAGCATAATGCCACACATCAGCGCTGCCGACAGAGCCAGGATAAGTTGGCAGTGGGCACAGAAACACCGTCTGGGTCAGGAGGTGCCAGGAGGAGCTGGTGCCTCAGCCACATGAGCTGCACAGGTGCTAGTGATCTTTTGGCCCACGTTGCCTTATCTTCTGCCACTCTGACTGGCCGCAAGTTGACAGATTTTCCTATCCCCACTCGTGCAGTGGAATTTCTACCTTTTCCTCTGCACTGTAAAGAGAGTGTTCCAAAGGAATCAGGCCTTACAGCCCAGACGCATGTCTCATGGGGAGAAGACGCTTGGCTCTGCCTACTCAGACAGCCGGGCTCTGCTCTCTCTGTGTGTCTCAGCTTCCCCACTTAAAAGGGGAGAGCAATTCCCATGCCTTTTAAAGGATGGATGAGAACAATCAAATTTCATATCCAGGAAGAATGTTGAAGCCCCCTCGGTTATTCTTGTTTGTTTGCTGAGACACAGTCTCACGAAGTAGCCCTGGCTGGCCTTGAACGAGAAGGGACCCTCCTGCTCAACTCAGCCTCCCAGGGATGAGACTGCGATGTGGGCTCTACGTCACCCAGCTCCCTCCCTGTGCTTCTGCTTCTTGGCAAGTGCTCCGCCACCGAGCTGTACTGCAGCCCTCCCCTTCGCTTCTGATGGTGTCCTTGCCCATTCATTCCTGCCAAAGCCCTTCCGGTCCCCAGCACTGAGCTGAAAGTAATACAGGTAGAAAAGCTGACCTCGGGTGGGTGACCTGCAAATGATACCGGGAACCTCCAAATGAGGTTATGAGCAGAATATATTTATTGAGGGAAAGAAAGCTCCTGTCCAAAAGAGGGACAAGAGGGGGACCCAAGCCAGTAGTGTAAAACCATGCGGGGGCTAAGGTAGAAAGAATGGGAATTTACTTAGTTGGATGTAAGGTGGGACAAAATTATCATCAACCAATGGGATTACAAACACCATTGCTCAGATAAAATTTATTTAAGTCCAGGACCAAAGGGGAAGGGAGTCACATAGCAAGGGGGCATGAATGTAAAACAAGACCTTAGCTGGTGGCCATCAGATAATGATTCTTTCTTGCTTTCTCAGAGTTAATGATCAATCCCGGGTGCCAATCTTTAGGGAGGTTAGCATTTGTTTGGCCTTTAGGTCTGGCTCACAGCAGGAACATCCATCCCTCCCACAGTTGTAAGGTATCTTTCTTCTGTGCTGTCTCCTTTGAAGGCCTGGCCCTGTCTAACTGCCTATATTTCTTTCTAACTTGGCTGCCTGCAACAAAAGAAGGGTAGTCACTGCCCAAGGAGCGGTCAGTGTGAGGCAGTACTCTGGCCTTTGACCAACAGTTCTCCAAAGAGAAATCTCTGCTCCCTTGACGGCCCCGCTCCCTCACCAGAACCCCTGTGAGGTCTTCCCTGGAAATACAGCGGAAGAAAGGACACCTCTCTTTCCTTCCTGCCTGCTGTGGCTGCTACCAAATACTCCAGGGCCTCCACGTCTGGGACACCATCTCCTTCCTCTGGCTACCAGGCACTCACCAGGGACCTGTTTCCTACGACTCCAAGTGGCTTCTGATCCTGCATGGAAATAGCCATCCGTGGGCATAGGTCGAGCACACATGTACGGAGGCCGTTGGGGGGCAGTGAGCACACAGGCGCGCGAACACCTGCACTCGTGCCGGGTTGCACACAGGCACACCTCTGCTCACACCTCCTCTCCCTGCACCCCCCAGGGCTCCTGCCAAAGCCCCTCAGGCACATTCATCCAGCCCCACCCAACCCCCAGCACCAGCTCTGGAGCAGACAACCTCTCTGCCCTCCAGTCCCCCAGAGCCGGGGTGGGGGCAGGGAGCTGCTGGATAATGAGTCGAGAACTTCCAGCCTCTGTCTCTCTCTGGCTGGTGACTGACACAAATGGAATTCATCTTTAATCATCTGTTAACTCGTTGTCTATTATAGCTCTTTAATAGCACCATAGATATTCTTAATGAAGCATGATTTAAGGTATTTACAGCGCACAGACCGACAGACATCACTCACAGTGCGCAGGTAATGAGGCGGAAAACGGCTTTTGAATTTCCCCCAAAAGAGAAAGCAAGGGGAGACGGAAAGAGCTTTAGCACTGGGGGTGAAAAAAAAAAAAGGATTAAAAGCCCTGTGTTGTAGGGTTTGTTTTAAAATGTTTAGGCATTTAAAGTCACTTTAGCTCTTAGAGGTGCTTGGCTCACGAAGTTCAGCAATTACCGACACCGAGGGCGGCAGGCTCAGCATCCGAGTTGCCAGCAGCTGCCTTGGTCAGGCTACGCACCTGGGCTGGGGTGGCCAGGGGTTCTTCTGGCCTTAGCACCACAGCTCAGGCCTTCCTCAGCTCCCCCGACTGTGTTCCCTGCAGCAATGGAATGGGACGGGGCAGAGGTGCCACCCGGGGCTGGCCTGAGCCTCTACTCTTGCCTTTGAAGGAAAGCTTGTGAGGGGTAATGGAGATATCCTACCCCCTCCTGCCAACCAGGTCACCCCAGCTCACCGCAATAGTGAGTGTGGGACCTGGGGCTAAACCCCACCCCAGACTACCTCTCCCTCAGGCTCTCCTTCCCAGCTCATAGCTGGGCCCTATTCCAACTGGGCCCCATAAAATCTCTAGAAGGTAAGGATTTAAAGGGAAAGGAGATAGAGACAGACAGAGAGAGCGAGAGAGACAGAGAGAGCGAGAGAGAGAGAGAGAGAGAGAGAGAGAGAGAGAGAGAGAGAGAGAGAGAGAGGCTGAGACACTTTCTCAAGGTTTTATAAGAAAGAACTCTATAAAGGGCTGGGCCTACCTTGTGAGGGCAAAGGAATCCCACCTCTGCCCCAATCCCACCTCTGCCCCAATCCCAGAGGGACAGCCCTAGTGACAGAGTGATGCTCCTTTTCCTAAGACAGGGACTCATTACATAGCCCAAGCTCATGTCAAACTCTACATCCTCTTACCTCAGCCTCTTACATGCTGGAACTAGGAGCTCAAGAATGATGTTACTTAATCCTGAGGTCCAGGCCTCTCTCATGTCACCTTGGTGCTCTCCCTAGTCCTCTGGCTCCTGCTGCATCTGCTCAGCCTGACCCCAAGACAGACGCGTGTCCCATGATATCTCACCAGATCCTCTCTGCTCCAGAGCAAGGCGGTCGTTTTCATGCCATGCAGATATAGGCAGAGAATCACAGCTTCAGGCCCAGAGGCCCTGGGTTCAGGGAACAGGTCTGGGCTCTGGCTGCTCTCCCTCCCCCTCCCCCGGAAGTGGAAGGGTTGTGGGGGCCGGGGGGTACCAAGAGAACCGGGCTCCCTGGCTCAGCAGTTAGAAGAGAAGGAAGACCAGACAGACCTTCTTGCAGCAGAGTGATAAGGTCACATGCTGGCTTTAGGAATGTTGCCAATCTCTTCTAATCCAGCCTTGCCAGGGAAGCACTTATTCCACTGAGCCATCTCCCTGGTCCCCAGCATGTTTAAAAGCAGTGCTCTTCAGTCCCAAGAATCCTAGTTCACAGCTTCCACTCTGCAGGGTGGCACAGAGAGGTAAGGGACTGCCCTGGCTGTCTGGGGCCAGAATTCCAGACAGGTCACCTTCAGGGCAGTGCTGAGCTATGCCACACTCCAGGCTCCCTGCTCCAAGTGCGCAGGCGTGCAAAGTGGCTCTTGGAGGCAGGAGGCGCCCTCCAGTGCCCACATAGAGGTGGGTTCCCATGAGACAGGGGCACGGAGCCCCTCTCAGAGGGATCCCCTCCAGCTTTTCTCCATCTTTCTTGTTTTTGTGACCCTGAGAATGGAATCCTGGGACAAACGTGGCAGGCCAGCACTGGATCCCGAAGCCACACCATAGCCATCCACCCTTTCAGAAGCATCTGTCTCTGTCCTAGCCTCTGCCATCCCAGCCATCCAGCAAGGAGAATTAGAGTACTTGACCCAGAGTCCCATGTCCCCAGAACTTGCCAGGCCTGTCCCACCTTCACTGTGAACCTGCGGGCTCCTTTCTACCAGGCCAGGGTCCTCACCAGCTCCTCAAGGTAACAGCAGCTTGCCCAGAGAAGCACAAGGTCTGTTCAAGGACAGATTTCAAAAAAAAACATGTCTGACTATGGCCTAAGAGGTGAGAGATGCCTTGTAGGCACAAGGCAGGAGGTGCCTGGGCAGATGAAGCGTGACATTTAGGATGGGCCTGTCAATGGTGAGGTGTTCCTTCCAACAGGCCACAGGGCCAGATGCAGCACTAAGCAGCCTTGCAAACCATGCAGCCCCGCAGAGTGCCAGGGTTTCAGGAGACCTGTGTCTCTCCACCCTTGTCCACAGAGCCTGCTTCCACCCTCCCAGGCGGGGACAGCTGCAGGGGAGGTCAGGCTGCGAGTGGAAGGCCAGAGGGCTCTGGGGACTTCAGTCCCCCTTCCTCCAACCCTGCCTCCTCTCCAGGGTGCTGTGGCTTGTTGTGACACTCACATGTACAGAGATTTGGACTGTTGTGACACTGACCTGTACCACCCCCTTGCTAGTGGGCCCTGGTCCAAAGTGTAGTGGCCCCTTTTTGGTCGTGGTCCAAGAAGTTTATATTTGTAAACCCAAAGATACATTATTGGAATCCCACCAAGTTAATTCCAATCTACCACTCCTGGTGCAACCCACAGTTGCACTAAAGCATAAAGACACTAAAGCATATCTATAATTATAGGGAGCCCAGGAGTCCTAAGTTCAGCCATGGTGCTGGCTATCTGGAACAAAGGCCTCAACCCAGGGCAGAACCCAGGTTTTATTCAGTCATGAAGGAGGAGTGGCTTGGGGATGAATGACTGAGAATTGCAGGAGTAGGTGAGTATTGTGAGCTGGTCTAGGTAGGAGGCCTATGATATGCAGAAAAACTGATTTTCATTATACTATTGAGATGGTGTCTAATGTTTTGGGGTCGGGAGTTTCAGCTCTGATGTACAATCTTTCAAACCCCAGGAAGTCAGAGCCTCTATCTCGAGGCTCATCCCAGCCAACAGCTTGGAGCACTGGCTCTTCGTCCTGTCTCTCCCCGGCTTATATTAGTGAACAGTGGGTGTGGGTTATGAGGCAAACACACGTGCCATCTTCAAAGACTACCAGCTGCACCTTGGCTAGGTCAACAAGCATTGCCTAAATCCAATTGAATCGGAAAAGTCCTAGCCAACTCTGTACCTACTAACACATGGATATAGGGTCAGGCACAGCCAAAATGGGAACTGCTCTTCTTTCTTTGTTTCCTCCTCTTGCATAACACCATCTTAACCTCTGATTCAGAATCTAAGCTCTTCAGGCTTCTCAGAGAACTCAGGAGCGGCCCCTGCCACAAACTATGAAATCGTCACTTAGGAATGATTCTGCGCCAGGTATGGTGGCACACACCTGTAATCCCATCTTGGGCAGCTGATGCAGGATGATTGATCCATCGCTGTGAGTTCAAGGCCAGCATTAACTACATAGGGAGACCCTGTCTTAAATAAATAAATGGCCCAGGTAGATAACTCAGTAGAATTAAGTGCCTGCCCAGCAAGCACAAGGTCCTCAGTTCAATTCCCTGTACCACAAAAATAAATACATAAATAAATAAATAGAATAAAAAAGAATAGGCTCAGCCAAACAGCTCAGCAGATTAAAGCACCTGCAAGCAGACACAGGGGCTGTGGTTCCACCCCCGGGTCTACTGCCGGCCCCGCCCCAGGGATGCACTGAGAAGGCAATTGAGACTGGATGTGGTGGTGTGCACCTGCAATCCCAGCTCTCCGGAGGCTGTAAACAGACGGACCACTACAAGGCCCATCTCATAGTGAGACCTGAACACCCTGAAGACACTTCCCTAAAATACAAAACACAAAAAACAGAACAAGAAAAGAATTCTGGAAAACTAGCTATGTAGACACTCAATCCCCAAAGACTGGCCGGAGACAGACTCAATGAGGCACTGATTGATTACTCTTTCCTTGCTGGGACACAACGCCTTACATTCCAACCTGAATGGAGAAGGAGGAGCTGTTTTGGTTCACAGCTTTAAAAGTTTCAGTGCATGGTCACCAGCAGCTCCAAAGCAGTTAGCACACGTTGTAAAAGTCCTGCCATGGAAAGCAGCTCTGCTCGGCAGCCAGAAAACAGAGCAAACAGCACAGCCAAAGAATTGCACCCTTCCAGGCCACGCCCCACCACGCCCCTCTGGTCAGGCTCCTCCTCCTAACTGGAAGTCAGCTATGGCAGGTTCCATGGTTCAGTCACTTCCAAAAGCCCAGCCTCTGAGCTCATGAGGGTTAGAGCACGTTCTCCTTCTAAACTATAAGGGACGTGTTCTTCGCTTTCCTAGGTGATGTTGGGGTTTTCTATGTGCCCTCAGTCATGAGTTGGTCCTAGGCAAGCACGTCACTGAGCACTGCTGGGGTGTCTGCCCATTGCCTGGGCCTAGTTTCTTTCCTTTGCTTCCCTGCCATCAGGGAATGTTTTCAGCAGAGCATGTGCGTGACACTTAGATGGAGCAACCAGTTACCTAGGAAACTGCGCGTTCCATACATGCTCCACTGCCTGGTTTCACCGAGATCAACTGCCTCGACTGGACTTCTTCTTTGCCCTCCTTTGACACCCGCAATTATTCCCCCACCTCAGTAGCTCTAGCCAGGACCAACTGCATCATTTGTGGGTTTGTGGGGCTCCAGCACAAAACAAAAATGCAGGGCCCCTAGTTCAAAGCTTTGAAAATGATGTCAGCAGAGCTTAAACCAAGCGCGGTGCAGGGCCCTGAGTAATTCTGCAGGTTGTGCACCACAAAGCCCACCCTGCTGCTAAAGTCAGTCAGACCACAGTGAATAACCACTAAGATACCAATATGCAATGTATTAATTATTGAAACTGTCCTACTAATTGGTTTTGAAACTGTCTCATTGCTATTTGTTTCTCAATAAAATTATTTATAAAAATAAAATTAACAATTTGATATTGATTCCCCTCCAGAATAAGTAAAGTCAGTCAGAACATCCATGTGCACACTTTCAGTGGTCTTTCTGGGATCCCAGCCTGACACAGGCATTTTCCTTCATGGCAACAGCTTTCCAAGGCTCTACTTGATAGACCTTCAGAATTTTTAGGCTACCCCTGAAGACATCTGAAGTCAGGGCTCCTATGTTTTTAGGAACCAGGAACTATTATGCTGCTTGTTTTGAGATACAATATCACTATGTCCTCCAGGCTGGCTCTGAACTCACAATGTAGACCAGGCTTGCCTCAAACTCATAGCTATTTTCCTGCCTCAGCCTCCCAAGTACTGGGATTACAAGTGTGCACCACTTTACCCAGCCAGGAACTGCTTCTTGTAAGCCATATTTCCTGGACTTGGGGTATATGCCCAATATTTCCTAGCTCCCTCAGCCCAACAGGAGTGTCTGAGCTGACACTCTGGGTCCCAGGAAACCTTGGTCTATCCAGCCAGGAACGCTACCTGGGGCTACTCACCTATGAGTTTGTCATGGCCCTGATTTTCCTCTCTGCTCTCCTCCTAAAAGTCATCACCCACCCAAGGATCCATTGGGAACCCATCACCCACACCTCTTACAGAGCCATTTCTGTTTCGAGCCTGTCTTGCTTCTGAAGAAGAGGAATTAGACCACTAGCTTCACACTGTGTAAGTCAGCAGTCCCTGCTAGCTGTGTGAACTGCCTCCTTTGTGAGTACCAAGAGCGCTCTCTAGTTCTGCCTTGAGGGCTTTGCCAACCAGACCTATGCCTGAACAGTGGCACAGTAGGGATGGGAGCTCCTCGGACCACACCTGTCTTCCAAGTACCTCAAGGGCCTTCCCCGAGGCATGCACATCAAGAACAGAACCGGAGCAGGGAAAGCCCAAGTGGCTCAGCACAAAGGTGGTGCATGGATTTATTTTATGCACACCAAGTACCCTGCACAGAAACACTCCCTTTCCTCCTCCCCTCCTAAAAGCTAGCTCCACAGGCAGGCAGGATGGGTGGGATTTTCTCCATGACCACTTATTGATCTTGAGCTCCAGGCAAGTCCCTTGACCTTCCAAGCCACAGTTTTCTTATCTTTAAGATACGGTGATGAAGGGCAGGCCAGAAAGCTCAGTGGACTAAAACTCCTGCTCAGGCAGAGCACACGTGCCGGGATTTGATCCCGGAGGGCTGTGCTGGACCCAACCCTATGGTGCACTGTGCGGCAGCAAATGAGACTGGGTGTGGTGGCGCACATCTGTAATCCCAGAGCTTTGGAGGCTGAAAATGAGAATCACTACAAGTCCAATCTACGTAGTGAGACCAGGAGGCACTTGGGGACAACTGGATATAAGCTATAACTGTGTCATTAGGTGTTTCTGTCATTGTGTGAACGTGGTCCAATGTGCTCATGCCGACAGACACGGTCACTCGCTCAGAGTGACCTCCTGCAATCAAGAAATAATAGACCCTGTAGACCCTGTACCAAATGCACAAAAAACAAATAAGTAAAATAGAATGATAAGCTGGGTATGGTGGCACATGCCTGTAACCCCAGTACTCTGGAGGCTGAGGCAGGAGGGTTGCTGAGAGTTTAGACCAGACTGGACCACAAAGTGAGTTCAAGGCAGGTTTCAACTATGTAGACAAATTCTGACTCAAAAAAAAATAGGCCAAGGATATGAAGTGTTTGTGACATGGTGTACATAGTTTCAATTCCTGGTAGCTTTTATTTGTTTGATAATCTTGTATTACTGATTACATCAGTTCATAGCTGCAGGGTTGTTTTCTATGAGAAAGCTTTCCTTGGCTGTGAACTTTCTGACTCTTGAGAATGGCTCGCTGTGTGTTTCATTCATGCACTTACTGTGCAGCTGCAGCGTGTCAGATGGTGTTGAAGTAGTTATGTGTCACTCGGTGACAGGGACATGCTCTGAGAAATGTGTCTGTCTCAGTCACCTTTTTGTCACTGAGACACATTCCTCAGCCCCTGTAATTTAACAGGGGAAAGGCTGATAGAGGTTTCAGTCCACTGCCGGCTGGCTGCTGGCAGCATGGCACAGGGGTAAGGTGGGAGAGAGGCTGCTCGGTGCGTTGCAAACTGGACACAGGAGGACAGGAGGACGAAGACAAGAGCTGGCTTGTGACATAAACCCTTCCAGGCACACCGCTTCCAACTAGGCTCCAGCCTACCACAAATCAGCAATCTGCCCCCATTGTCCCTGTTACCTTTCAGAGGTCCCGCCTCCGAGACCAGGAGGCACTTGGGGACAACTGGATATAAACCATAACTGTGTCATTAGGTGTTTCTGTCATTGTGTGAACGTGGTCCGGTGTGCTCATGCCGACAGACACGGTCACTCGCTCAGAGTGACCTCCTGCAATCGAGACATAATAGACCTGGCTTCCCTGCCTGCTGGCTAAGATCAAGTTGCACCTGTTCTTTCCAGTTTGTTATCTGATGCAGCCTCCTTCTGAGGACAACATATTGAAGGATTTGGCGAGTGAGCGCTAGAATAGGAGTGTTCTGTCCCCACCCCAGCCACCCACCTGGTACTGCAGCATCTCCAGGCTGAGGCACCCAGCTACGGGGAATCAAGGTCTTCCTGAAATGAGGAGAAGGACAGGGGGAGGGACGGGGATGGACACGAACGAGATCTGCCGAGGCTGCTGCCTCACACACAGTGTGCAGCTCACAGTCAGTCGTTTTTCATAAGGGGTGCATTCTAAGGGGATGACAGAAGTGTACAACCATATTAGAGTATCAGAGTCATTTACCGTCGCGTATTAGGAAGAGTCCTCAGTCCTGTGCACAATCGGTGGCACAGCAGGTCTGTCTGTGTGCATGAGCATCAGCACAAGAGTATGCCTGTGCTTAGTGCGATGGTGTCGAATGCCCGAAGGAATATTTCAGCTTCATTATAATCCTGCAGGTGGATGTCCTCTGCAGCGGGTACTGGCCACCATCTGAGGGTCACAGTGGAGGCACAGGTGGAGGGAAACACACCAAAACCAACATAATGCAACTGATCCTTTTTTGGCTGGCTCAGCCCGCCCTGAGGGCAGGGCTTGTAAGGCACGCCAGGGATCAAACCGCAGTCCCCTGAGCCTGCAAGTTTGCCTAAGCAGGCACTTAGTGCAGGCCTAAGGTAGGCACTGCACTACCTCGCCGGCCCAATGTAACTGAGCCTTAACACAGACATTACCTTACGGGACAGCTTCACGTTCTTCCCAAGCCAGCCTTTGGCAAAGGGGAACAGCTGGATTTTCCCAGAGACACTGGGATTCCAAACTTTGTCAACGGGCAGAGTTTGTCCACTCCCCTGCTCATTTCCTTAATGAGAGAACACAGTTCTTTTGGGGCTTTGAGCCAACAGGACATTTTTGTCCACAGTCTGTAAAAGGCCGCCAGTTCCCATAACTTGCCAAACCCAGTTATAAAGATCTAGAACATTCTAAGCAGCTTTTGGGGAAAGCAGAGTGAAAAAGGCAAAATCTAATATCTAAAATGGTTTTACACTGTGCTCTTCCACACACACGAGCCTCTGATTCTGTGAGGCTTTCCAAAATTTTTGTTTGTAATCTTTTAATGACTTTAGAGAATGATACAGTGTCTTTCACACACAAAATATTTCCCTCAATCAGAGTCTTATTTAGAGCCGGCCAGTGGAATTCTGTGGGTTTCTTTGAAATGAAAACACTCCGCTGAAATTGGAAGAAGCCTCACGAGGCATGTGACTGTGTCTCCTCACTTGTTTCTTTCCTCAGGCCCTCTTAAAAGGGCTGGGCAGTGCCTTCCTCCTCAGCCACGCCCAGTAGGGCTGGGCCCACCATCTTCAGCAGCCCCGTCAGACGAGGTGTGCCCCTCCAGCTTGGGTGCCTCACATGGATGAGGTTGAGTCAAGTGGCAGAGAAGGTTCTAGAACAAGTCAGAAGGACAGGCAGTGGAACTCACAGACATACCTGTCTAACCCCACCATAGGAAGACAGAAGTCCCCTATGGCGGGTTTATAAATCCAAGTGGGTCAAACTCGCCAGTATTTGCTCCATGCTTTTGTGTCATGACTAGATTTCACACAGGAAGTTCCAGTCATCCTTTGGAGCCCTCCTCATCCTCAAACACATTCCAAATGTTTTGCGGTAACACATCCATTCTAACAACTCTTCAGGAAAGAGGGTCACAGAGATGAACCTTATCTGTTTCATACAGGGAAGAACAGAAGCTCAAGTGTAACCAAAGACCCAGCCTGTGCCAGGCCTTACTGCTTCCTGGCTATTTCCTATGACCTCCTCCCTGCCCAGCACCCTGAGTGGAACATCACCGTAACGTCGACACTTCCATCTTGCAGAAGCCTCTGTCCCTTCCTGGCACCTCCTGTTGGGTGTCCTGCCGAAGGTCCACCCAATTCATTGGGCCCAATCCTCTGGCGGCCAACGCCACCTCCAAAAGGCTGAGCCACCAGCCCCACCATTCACCCCCATCTAGCTGGGCCTGGTCACCTCAAACAAGTGTGAAAAATGCCACCTTTGCAGGCCGGAATCTGAGAGAAACTGGAACCTGCTGCTAGCTCCATTCCCACTCGCTTCTCGTGTTTGCTGTTATTTTTTAACACTTTTTTTTTTTCCCCTCATAAAAGCACTATCCTCTTCCCCAGAGCTTGCCTGTAGCGAAGGCATGGTCTGTACAACTGCAATTATTTCAGGGAACAGATGGAGTGAGGAGCAGAAAGTCTGTTAATAGTAATAGAAATGCTACATGTTAACCTGGACAGCACATGATGACAGTCCCATGACTACCCGTTCTGTTCCCACCAGCTGGGCAACCAAAGTAGGAATGAGATATTCACAAACACAGCCATCAGCCACGGAGCCACCTAAAGTTAGAACTCAAATTCCTTCACACTAGGGGCCCTAGAGACTGTGGGCTCAGGCCCACAGCAGAGGAGGCCCGGCCGCCACTCGGCACCCAGTCTCACTGGATGGTCCAGACGCCAAGAAAGGCTTCCTGCACCCACTGGGGCCCAGGCCTGGCTGCTAGGCAAACAGCAAGCTTGCCCCCCCCCCAACCAGTGCATTCAGTGGGTGCACCTGAGAGTAAGCGGGAGAGCTGCTCTTGGCTCTATGGCAGGCAGGGAGGCCGAGGGGCCACAGTGAAGGATGTGTAGTGCTCTCTGGGCCAGCGGCACCGTGGACTTGGCCAGGCCTGGGGCCAGAAGAGCTTCTTTCCTCTTCTTGAAAATATGAGCAAACAAAGTCTTATGCCCACAGAAGAAATGGGTAAATTCATTTCACTTCTGAGAGTGGATGGTGTAGTGGTGCGTGCCCATAGTCTAGCACTTGGGAGACTGAGGCAGGAAGACAGCCACGAGCTAGAGGCCAGCCTGAATTACATAGTGAGTTCATAGCTGGGCCCATGTAGCAAAACCGTATCAAAACTCTCTCTCAAAACAAACCCCCCAAAAACAGAGAAAAGAAGGGTAAATTCATGATACCTCTAAGTACCTTATGCAATGTGAGGCCTTTTAAGGTTAAAAAAAACACTCGTGCCTTTAAAAACAATCATCTTCTAATAATAAAAGCCAAGTGAAGTCCCACATCACCAAGCTCTAGCAGCACAGGGTGCGTGCCCTGGCAGAGGTACAAGTGAAAATGAGGCCACTGTCTGTGGCTGAAGGGAATTCAAGGAAGCTTCTATTGGCGACATGTGGCTTGGAGAGTAGGAGGGTTCTTGGGTGGGCAGAGAAATCAGAACATATAGGGGTACACAGAACAGGCAAGGATCATGTTGGAGACCAGCCAGGAATGGGCCCCCATGCAGTACCAGGGGCTGAACATGCTCATGAGAGCAAGCCTGGCAATGCCAGGTCACAGGTGGTGCTAGCACTCCAAGCCCACGGCACGCTGACTTTGGGAATCTCTTCAGGCAGTCACACAAGGGCCAGTTGTGCACATCTTTCCAGCCCACACCCACTGACCTCCCCTTGGGGTAAGTATTTACCTAGGGAGAGAGACAAGCACTACCAACCAGGGCTCAGGTACACTGCTAGGTCACTGTGTGAATAAGGAGGCACCAATGAGGAGAGAAAGTGTAGTGGGGAGAGGGCCGCTGGGGTGCTGGTGATGGAGCAGGAGCAGAGCTCTGTGAAGCTGACCCCAGGTGAGGTCTTGGGGCCTCACAGAGACAGGGAATGACCAGACAAGAGGAGTCACAAGGTGAGGCTTCCCAAAGCAGCTACAGTGGCATTAACCTCGGGGACAATTGCCTTAGAGAGTGGACAAGATGACACCCTAGGCAGAGTGGGGCTCTGTGCATAACTGTGGTTTCCAGTGTGAATTATTGGCCTGGGTCTTGTGCTATGCTGTGTGTAGGAATGGGCTGGGAATGCTTGGCTTCCCAAAGGGCCTGGAGCTGAGCTGGCCTTTCTCCTTTAAGAACTCATTCTTAGAAACACAAATCATAGGGCAGAAAGATCAGCTGTATTTAGAGAATTGTAATCTTTTTAAAATACAGCTTTATTAGTGCCTATACATGCTGCAGAGCGGTGGGTTTCCAGGTGGGTCTTCAAGCATGCATGCGCCATAATGGATTTCACTCTCCCAGCCCTCCTCATCATCCTCCTTTGTATTCCCTCCTCCTGCCTGATACTAGTCCAGCTGTCTTTTGACCTCAGTGGTTGACAGAGAGGCAGTGCTATTTATAGAATCCGATGGAGTCAGTCAGAAGGGAACCAGCCTCAGAGCTGGGGCAGTGGAGTGGGGTCCCCATGGTCACTGCTCTGATGACAGAGCCCACCCACCCTCCCTGTCGCTGAGGAGTGCCCTATCTCTTCATCTTTACCCCCCTCGGCTCCCACCCTCCAAGCAGAATGGATAACATCTTGTTGCGGCCTTCCACGCCGATGAGGCTTTTAACATTTCATTAAGTCCCTCAGCTGAGGGGCTCAGCACGTGGGTTCAGAGGAAGGGACAGCACCGGAGCTCACCAGCATTTGCTCTCTGCACTGGACACACCAGCAGCCTCTTGCACCCAGCCATGTGAGCTGGGGGAGAACATTGTTTCCCTGCACATCCTGTACAGGCAGATGCCGCACTGGGCTGGTCATCCCCAGTGACCTGGGCAGCACAGTGGAGGAAGGCATCTGATTCAGAGACTGTAGTATGAACTGCCAACACGCTTTGGTGCTCTGTGTGTTTTAAATGGCACAAGTGTCCAGAGCCCTCAGTGCACAGGAATTTACACAAGCTGTCCAGGGATGCACAGCAACTCAATGAGACTCAACACTACTGTGCCCCCTCCCCGGGCTGGGGTCCCCTAATTCCTCTGAGACTCAGTCTTTCCACCTGTAGACTCAAAATAATAAATTACTATTTAGAGAATTTTCCCTACAGTAGCCTCATTTTTTTTTTTTTTGGTCTTTTTGAGACAGGGTCTCACTATGCAGTTCAGGCTGGCCTTAAGCTCACTTTGTAGCTCAGGCTGGTCTCAAACTCACAACAATCCTCCTGTCTCAGCCTCCCGAGTGCTGGGATTACAGGCCTGTACCACCACACCTGGCCAGTAGCCCCTTTTCACCACAATATGACTCTTACTATAGCAAATTATGGTGTGAATGACCAAAAACCATATCACCTGCTGCCACTGAGCCCAAACTCAACCCTGGCAAAATCATCTTCTGTTCTTTGTCAAACACCGCCTTCTGTGCTGGGGACAGAGCTCACAGGTGGGACAGTTCTGAACACACCCAAGGCCCTGGGCTCCATCCCTAGTGCTACCCCTAAAAATCACCACCACTTCTGTGAACACATCTGCCCCACTCCACTCCAGGGTGTCTCTCAGCCCTGGGTTTGCATCTCTGTCCTGGATCATGATGCATCACATGGTACTGTGGGTTTTGTTGTTGTTTGCTGTACTGAGGACTGAACCCAGGACTATCACATTGTATCACAATCCCAGTTCTTTTTACATCTTTTGTTGAGACAGGATCTTGTTAAGTGGTCAAGGCTGGGCTAGAACTTGTGATCCTCCTGCATCAGCCTCCCACCCCAGGCTGGTACTGTGAGTGTGCAACACACCTGCTTCACTTGGGTGCCATTTGAGTCAGGACAACGTAAGCTTTGGCTAGAAGGAAACATAACTGGAGGGCATGCTAACTGCCCTCGAGGCTCATGCAGACCTCCGTGTGCAAGGACAGGACCTATCCTCATGCCATTCTGGAAGGAAGTCTGAGTTGTAAGGAGGTGTTTTTGCCAGTGTGAGACACAGCCCTTTGTAAAGGCCTGGGTTGTTCCTGGGTGAGGGGCATAGCCAAAACAGTGAGGGACCCCTGTGGCTGGGTTTCCCATGGGCCCTGTTCCTTATCAGCCTCATGTCCCCCTGAAAGGGCTGCAGGGGTGTGTCTCTCCAAGGTGCCAGCCCTGCCCCCAGGCCCCCCTAAGACT
>PVKA01030251.1:8979-27587 GCA_004027165.1 Ctenomys sociabilis
ATCCCAGCACACAGGCCACCTGGGCCCGGCCTGGCTCCCTGGATCCCAGCACACAGGCCACCTGGGCCCGGCCTGGCTTCCAGGCAGTACTCCTTGTCACTGCCAGTGTTCTCTTCTCCCACAAAGCTCCTCCTGGGCCGAGACTCGGTGGTCACACACCCAGCTGTGGGCTTTCACAAAAGCATCCCCCAAGCCTGTGGTGCAGCAGCCAGAGAAAGGACTGTGTTTCTGGAAGCTTCTCTAGCAGCACCAGCTGGCCTGAGCAGGACCCACGCTCTAGTTACCGCTTTCTTGAGAACATGCTCTGTTGCTTGCATCACTTCCCATGTGGATGCAGCTGGCAGATTTCTGCAAATTCTGAAAACTTAATGTGCCATAGAAACCAGGAGACTACCACAATCAGTGTACCCCACTTACGCCCCACTCTGCTGCAAAGCCAGGCAGTTAAGAAGCTGTGCTCTGTGTGCATAAAGCTTGTGAACAGTGTGCTGAGGTCTAAAGTCGGATGTCAACATTAATCTGAGAAGCTAACATGTCTCATAAAGCCAAATGGGGTAACAGTGGGATCTATGTATGTGTGTTCTAGAGATGAAAAATGGCTGGGCATAAACTGTTATTTTAGGGTGTAAATATCTCATGATACATTCAGTAGTATCAAGGTCACAAAAAAGCATTTTATGACACTGTTGTCAGGGAAAGAATAATATAACTTAGGGGCAAAATCCATTATACACGTAAATATATTTAATTTATTTCTCTGTGCTTAATGTCTGTTCTGAGGAGTGTAACTCGCTCCCCCTCTGTCAGGCATCACTGGGGAACCGGGTCTCTCTTTTGTTGCCTTGCTCCATCCAATAAGCTACTGAATGGATGTGCATGTCACAGTGACTGCCAGGGCTTCGGCCAATTGAGGCAGAGAGTAATGACTGTCCTCAGACACATGCAATTGGAGGAACTGGCCAGAAAGCAGAGGGAATCGCTCTGGCCAGTGGCTGCGGTATTTGCAGAGCCAGCTGATGGCCTCAGGTGACCGGGCCTGAACTCAGGTGACGTGGCGCCTCCATCAAGCCTGTCAGAGTTGGGCTGGGCAGACGCCAGGCACACACAGGGTGCGCCGGGCCCTGGGGAGTAGGCGCTCAAGACCTAGAACAGACACTTGGGAGCTTGGTCAAAGCGAGAACAGCACGAGACCGCCCAGACCGCAGAAGTTCCGTCCATCGGCACTCACAGTGGGGAGGCCTTCCTGGAGGCCACCATGCTGCCTGAGAAGTGGTGGAGATGTGAGCCCCTACCCCTCTAATGGGGTACCCACAGCCCAAGGTATGAAACAGTCTTGAAAGCCGGCTACTGGTGTTTTTCCCGTGGACCCCACCCCAGCAAGGGCTGGGCCCAGTCCCCAGTACTCCAAGCTGCTCTCAGGATTCCTTTTGCACGTGGCTGCTGTGCTCCTTGGCCGGATGCTGGCGGCCTGGCCTGGTGTCTCTCCCTCAGCCTGATGCCACTCCAGGCAGTTCTGGAGCCCACAGGACACAGCTCAGGAGCTGGGTGAGGTCACTTCCAGGGCTTCTTCCTCTGGCTCTCTGCTCCTAGTGCCCTGTGTGACATGCTGCCCGTGGTCTGCAGCCAAGGCTCTGCTCTCTTCCTGGACAGCGCACAACTGTGCCAGGCAGTGCGGCTTTGAGCTTCCAAGTTCGGGAGGGCCACTGACCAGGTTCTCTGTTCTCCTTGCTAAACAGGAGGAGAGACACTTAGCCCGGGTGAAAAGGGCCGCACTCTGCTCAGAGAAGTGCTACCTTACTGACGTAGTGTTACGTTCGGGGAGTACAGCCATATCTCTGTGTGAGAATGATGATCACATTTGCTAGCTAGCGTGCCCAAAATTCAGGGGACAGAGACCCACATAAAGCATGATGGCTCCATGTGTGCACAACAGCACAGGCTATCTGGCGAGCCTGCGTGTGTCGGTAGGGGCAGAACAGAAGACTTTCAGGACGCTGACCTGAAGGGTGCGGATTTGCAGTGAGCTCACCTGGGGTTTCCAGGAAGGGAATGTGGAAGTGGAGCTCGGGGAGTGCGGAGATCTCAGGATTCTGAGCAGTAGCACCAATGAGCTGGATGAGCTCCCTCTTGGGAGCGGCGCAGGTCCTCCGCGTGGGGCCAGGCCCTCTGCCTCCTCAGGGTGGTGTCAGCTGCCACTGGAGTCCTGCCCTGGGATCCATGTCTTCTGCCTCCGTGAGCCCCTCCCCAGCCCTCTTGCTCTACAGGGATGTCTTCCCTTCTCCCCATCCTCTCATCAACTCCACTCTCCTCCTGTCTTCAGGACTTCCGACACGTCCCCTCTCCACTGAGACATACTTTTTTCCAGGGAGGAGGATCCCAGCTGCCAGCAGCTCCTCATCCTTAGCAAGCTGCATGGGGGCCACAGCCATCACAGTCCACATGAGGACTTTCCCGTGCCCACCGCAGCTCTTACCTGTCCTCACCTCTGTGCCCAGGTGCTTGGACCCTGCAGCTTGCCATGGAGCCCCTGAGGATGCTGCCACTTGTGTGCAGGAGAGACGGGGATCCCTTCAGATGAGCCATTCACTTAAAATCAGCCCTAAGCAAACCAGAACTCCCAGTCCAACGCTTGAGGACAGTTGCGAGAGATTCGTTACGGTGAAAATGCACTGTGTATTTCTTCTTTAAGAAGTTGAGTAAGGGAAACTGGGTAGCACGAAGTCACTCCGGGCAAGGCGGACTGCACTGACCTTGGTCCTGACCTTCGTCTCTCTTCAGAGATGTTAGAGTTTTTAGTTCTTTAATGAAGGAAGGGACGCAGGGATCCCTTCTGGTAGCGAAGGTCCTTTGGAAAACCTTGCTGAAAGGAGATAACAACAGGCTCACCCCAAAGCTGCACCCTTAGGCTGCCTTTTGCCCCTGTCCAGCAGGCTTCCTGAGCTGCGTGCTCATCACAGGGGGTCCCTGCAAATGAGTCGCTTTAATCTGCAGATTAGAGCAGTGGTCTGAGTGTGTTGGCCTTATGTTTCTCCAGGATTTGAGCTGAAAACGAGCAGCCTGATACCACTGGCATTCACTTTGTGTGAGGGAGCTCAGCATTCCACAGGGAGTGTGGACGCATCACTTAAAGGGGTGCTTGGGGTTCATTAGCTTCAGGCTGCACTGCTGCAGAGGCTGCAGGGAGAGGAGGCGTGAGTGAGTCTCGGATCCTGGGCCCTGGGGCTGCATCTGATGCTGGCTGCCCATGGACGCCTCCTGAGGGCCTCTGCAGAAGGGGCCACGTGTCCAGATGGGGAGGCTGGGCCTTAGCCATGTCCCAGCAGCTGGTACAGCAGGGCGAGAGGGAAGACCTGCAACAGCTGGCCTCCAGCTCTGTCTACAGTGCCACGGTCTGTGGGTGCAGCTTTTTCTTTCTGTAATTTTGTTTGCTTTTGTATTAAGTCACAAATCTATTAGATAAAAATTTAAAAGTAGACAAAAAAGAGTGGGGGTCAGAGGGAGAAAGAGCAACAGAGGGAGAGGGAACTGTAGTCTGAGCTATGAATATTTGTGTGCTTTTAACAGTAGAAGAAATCTGAGGCCTTTGTGAATCAATAGGAATTCTGGGTTTGGTTTACAGGAGAAAACCATGGCCTGGGATCATGCAGGAAGCTTGGGGCTCATTTTATAAGTGAAAGGATGGCCCATTTTATAGGAGAGAAGTATGAGCCCACTCCAGTGTGCGTGTGTGTGTGTGTGTGTGTGTGTGTGTGTGTGTGTCTATGTGTGTGTGTGTGTGGTCTAGGTCATCCTACAAAAGTGGCTTGCTTTCATACTGTGTTTTCTGACTGGCTCCAAATGCAGGGCTTGGGAACAAGGTCTTGTGCACATCCATGCGTCCTAGGTCACTGTGTTGGAAGGGTCACGCCCACATGCTCAGGTGGTGGGTCACACCTGTGCCTGCCACGGCACTGAGTCTGTGAACAGGCTTAGTCAAGGAAATAGAGAGAGGAAGACTGATTCTAAGATGACGGAGTGGGCTGAAACTTCAAAGAGTGCTCAAGTTATCTATCCTTAGCAATAGCTCAGACACTGCATGTCCACCTGTGAAAGGAGCCTTTGTCTTCCTGTGGGGAGGCCAGCTTCCCCTGAAAAGGAGGGCCCAACCAAGCATCTTCTGGGCTCACAAGCTCCAGGCTTCACCACCTCAAAGGACACACAAATTGTCCCCATTCAAAGCTGCGAACATTTTCACTGCCCTGAAGGCCAGTGCTCCAGAAGACGTGAACTTTACACCTAGAAATGGTTCTTCCTCATGAAAGCTCAGTGCACCCTGTATCCTATGCTACTAGAAGGGTGGCTGTAAGGGTCTTCATCTCACCTCCATGTTAGGAATCTCCTCAGCCCCATTTTTCTAAGATAGGACTGTTTCTGGGTTTGGGGTTGCTAGAATCTCCTTCTGGAGGTTTTTCTAGGTCCTTTCTGTCCTAAATAAAAAAATTGCTCAAGACAAAACACAGTAGCATATCATTAAAGGTGGCAAATCAGGCAGGCTCCATGGAGCAAGTCTGGGCCTAGTCGATGCAACTGGGGCACGAGGGGCCCCTTGGGAGAGGGAACAGTGGCCCAAGCTTGCACGTGCTCCATCCTAGGGCCGAGGTCAGGTCTGGGCTTCCCAACAAAAGCCTACTCGAGCTCCCTGAGAAGCCCTCCTTTCAGGGCTCTGAGCACTCTTCTGCTATGTGCTGGGATTTTGTCATTAGCAAGTCGCGCTTACTTCTCCAGCCAGCTTTGCCACACTCTAATCTCCTGTCTCCCTGCAAATAAAAACAGCCCTGTACAATGGAAGCAGCTATTGCACAGATTAAGGTGCTAGATTCAAAATAGATGGCTGCCTCAGGCCAGATCTGAAAGCTAGGCTCCCTCTTAAAGCTGTCTCCACTGTCGTGATGTGGAAGGTATATGCCTAATATGTCCTCCTACAGTAAATTAAAGAAATGAAATACAACCAAATATATGCATCATAACCCTAATTAAAGGGGTCAGGGATGACTCCCGTGACTGCCAGGACATTCTTTTGATTTATAGATGTTTCTATATTTTAAAAAATCCATTCGAAACCTCACTGTCCTGATTCAACAGTCCTGAAAAGCCACAATGACACCGTGAAAGCTCAGCAAAAGTCTTTAAATTCTTTAGATGAAACCATAGAGCTCCCAATCTTCTTTGAGCTAAAACTAAAAAGATGGGTACATTAAGAAATGAAACCTGTTATATATTAATATGTATTTACATCAGATCCAAAAGACCTTAAAACAATAAAAAATCAGACTTATACAGAACCTCCATAAGCAGACAGACGTCAGGCCCAGCTGGTCACAGTCCCTGCTTCAGCCCTGCGAAGGCAGGGTCTACACTCAGCTCCTTCCTCTATTTACCCCACCTGCTTTTCATTCTGGTTCTTAGGTTTGGACCACACATTTTAACCTCTGCATAAAACTTATTTCTTCCCGTCTAGAGTCTATAGAACTCCAAATGCTGGTGCGGATGGGGCCAGCAGTGGATCTGTCCAGCTTCCCCGCTGTGGTCAGTGCAGACCTGCTAGAGTCCTCTGCTGCTAGGCCCAGTGATGGCGCAAGGCCCCTCAGATGGCCTCTCCTGTAAGTTGGTTTATTGAGGGGCCATATGACAGCCCAACTGAGGCCCTCCTAGAACTCCCGGGCTGCTCTCCTCCTCAGTGTTAACAACCCTTCCTGACCTTCCTCTTTGGTGTATGACTTCGTCATCCAGGACTTACCAAGCACAAGCCTGAGGGACACACAACAAACGCGTCCTGAGCTACCATAGAGCCTGCAATGTGGCAGCCACTCAGTGAGAAGAAATAGGCTTATCAAGAGGTCACCAATGTGTGGCTGAAAGACAGAACCAGAGCTGCCCACCGCAGGCTGGGGTACACTCCTGCTGCAGCCTCTGGATCTCCCAGGCCCTGTGACATGGTGGTGCAAGTCCTAGTTGTCCTGCCCACAAAGAGTGCCTGGAGCCTCCAATTCTGGTTCTTTTGAGGCTGTGTTTCTGCCCTGGGCTTACCAAGGGCAGCACAGACAGACCCCAGTTCTTCCGCGCAGCCTTAGTGAGAGGCCTGGAAGAGAAGAAGGCAAGCAGGTGCAGGCACGGGGAAGCCTCCACTCTGTCCTAGCTGCTGCCTTCTTAAAAGTGCAATCTGTGCGTTTGGGACCCTGGCCTCCTTCCTGCCTTCTTTATTCTTCTACACTGCGGCTACATGTCTTAGGCCACTCGAATCTCCTTCTAGAGGCAGTTTAGAGCTTCTCTGTGTCCTGAGCAAAGCATTTGTCAAGACAAGTGGAAAAGGCAATCAGGCTGCACGTGTATTAAATGCATGAGAAGAAAGGGAGCTTGTTCTGCCAAGCAAGTCCAGCCCACCCATGGCTCTAGGGAAAGAGCTGCCCCGCCATGCATAGGCCACTGAAGTCCTCACGCTGGGCTTGATGGCAGCTGCCTCTTGAACCTCTCTTGCCTCTGCCTGACATCAGGCCCAGCTGCCCCATCAAAACCTTGCTCCAATTCTCATAAGAAGTGGAGAAGATGCAGTCTGATTGGTTCCAAGTGCAGGGCTTTGGGAACTGTTGCTCATCTGTGTCCTGGAACTCTGGGTGGCCAAGACCTCTGCTCCAGCCAGACTACCCTGCCCTAACCTCCAGTCTCTTCACCTAACCTGGACCAGCCATATGCACCCAGGTCTTGTGTCTAAGGAGGTGAAAAACAACGCTTCCAGTTTATACCACTGAACATCCCTAACCTATAATTCTATCATCAGAAATGCTCCAATGCCAGACAGAAACTTATTCAGTGAAACCATGAAGAGCAAATTGCAAAATTCCAAAGCATTGCTGCAGAGAATCACTCTGGGTCCAATGGACCCATCACTTATGCTTCTAGTGTAACCTTGTAGTTTGCTACAATAGTAAGCAGCTGTGTGTCTCAGCACCTCTCCCTGAGGGCTACAGGAAGCCATCCATGTGCTTGCCCACTTGGTTTGATGATCACCGATTTGTGCATGTGTGTGCTAACGTGGCCAACTGAGGGTTTTTTTTTTGTTTTGTTTTTGTTTTTTTCTGGGGATTGAACTCAATACCTTGTGCTTGCCAGGAAGTAGTTTATGCCACTGAGCTATCTTCCCAGCCCCAAACTGACATTTTTACCCACAGTTTACACTTAACTGGTTTGTGTATATGTATACAAGCATCACAGAGGGTCAAATAGACCCATGCCACTCCAGGATTTATTAATAAAAGTTTTATTTTGATTTTTCTGGTAGAAGTAGCTGGACTCAGTACAGTGGAACATGAAAATCTAGATTTGTAAGTTTTGGAGGTCAAAAGTGAGTCATCAGATTACTCATGTCTGGGTGATGTAGATGACCCATCATGGCAAAACACGTGCTTTTGTAGCAGAAGAGTGGTGTGGGTGGGTGTGATGGCGATGGTGGTGATGACCTTGGCGTTGGCCATGGAAGCCAAAGTTCCTGTGACAAGGAAGTAGAGCGAGAATCAACTGGTTCAGACACACGGAGTGCAGACCGCCTTGCTTCAGATGAAGAAAACAGCAGTGTGAGTACAGACTTGACTGGTTGAGATGTTGCAGAATGGCCATACAACCAGATGGAGCAATTCGGTTAGAACTGGGTTGGAGCATGTAGTGTGGGTCTCGGCAGGGCAGAAACCCGATTGGACAGGATGCAGGCTCTGCTGGTGTTAGAAATTGTAGCAGATGAAATGTTACAAGACTGTGTGAAGTACACAGAGGCTGGTGCGCACATAGCGTGCTCTGTACATAGCAACAGCAATGGGCAAGACATACCAGACTATGGCAGCTCACTCGCTGTGCCGCATGCATTTGAAAGGCTGCTGTACATTGCACAGTTTTCTTACAGTGATTATAGGAATGTAAAAGACTTATGGAAAAGTAATGGGTCAAAACATGGCATAAAGACATGCCTTCGTAGGTCGGAGAGTTGCTTCCAATTCAGACATTTATCACGGATCTCAGCTGTCAGGTCCTGATTCACATAGTAATGGACTCAGGAGGTCAGGAGTGGACTTGTTGCCTCCGTCCCCCAAATTAATCACAGTGTGGCCTTTGACAGTTGGCTTGCCAGTTCCCAGGTGATGTCACATTTGCTGTCAAAGAACAAGCTGCTCAAGGACTGTACACAGGAATGAAGTATGATGTTGCGATTTCAAAACAGAAAACTGCATAGTATAATCTTTGAATGTTAGAAAGATCTAATGTTGATCTCACATACTGCAAAGAAAAACAAACTGGTGGGCATCGCTGGCGTCAGCATGTCACCAAGACTGAAGTGCTGGCAGGGAAACCACAGCAACCCTGAAGCCATGAGGGAGACGTCCCACAGCAGCACCGAGGTGGAGAGCACGTCCTTGGCGGGTCACTCCACACGCACTTGGCTAAGGCTGTGCTTTACTCAACCCTAAGCATGTGTGGCATGAATAGTTTGATAGTTCACAAAGAAATTAGCAAGTGCAAAATATCAGGGAGATATTTTCTTAGAGTTCACTGGTACTCATAAAAGATCATTTGTAACAAAAGAAAAACTAAATGCTTCTGCCCAGGAAACTACTCAACTGAATTGGTGAGAGCACATTGGTGAGCCAGTAGGCCAACGGCAGGCACAGTACCACAGATGCCTAGCACGAGAACAGGAAAGCGAAAGGGGTGTGGATCGTTCCCGGCAAGAAAGACCGGGAAGCGGAGCATGAGCTCGCAGGGCAAGTGACAGCTGCCACACGTGAGCACTGCCTTAGGTGCGGCAGCTGAAGCAAAGCGTCTTTCCTGGTAGTCTGTCAGAATTTTCACTGTAGTTCATGTAAGAATTTGTGGTGTTGTCTTTCAGGTTTCATAGACAAGTACACAGCTGATGTGAGACTATTACGGATTCTAAACATACAACACACATTTAAATTTAATAACTTATTTTTTCTGAAGTTTTATGTTCCTGTTAACTGCACACTATATAGCTTAATAAGGACCTGCTGACAAAACAACAAGACCACCTAGAGGAAAAGGATGCCCTCAGAAAGGCCTGGAAAGCAGGGCACATGACCCACCAGTGTGAGCCGTCCGTGTGTACAGACAGTGCGGCTGTCGTGCAGCCTGCCTCAGGTGGGACAATTAATAACTTTTTTTTGTAAAATGCTACTGGCATTTTCATAGTATTTCATATAAGAATTTGTTATTCTTTTATAGACTTGGTGTTCCAAAAATGATTAATGTTGAAAATTTTGATGCTTTTTTATAAACTCTCATTAAATATTAAACTTTTAATATTTTATTTCTGTTATAATTATTCCTATTAACTACTATTGCTTAATATAATACACTCATAAAATCAAAATTAATAATCCATCCATACAAATATTCTAAAGAATAAATATGAGTCTGACACACCCTTATTTCTGCACTTTTATGACAAAATTAACATTATGCTACACTTTGTTTTATATACATTTATTTAAAATATACAGAATTATGTTCCTGTTGGATATACAAAGCTGTGTGAAAAGACACTGTCCCAGTTACTCTTCTCTCACTGCTGGGACAAATACCCGACACCCAAAATGAAGGCAGGAAAGGTTCACTTAGCTCACAGTCACTGGGGGGTTCACTCCGTACCCGGCTGACTCCACGGCGGAGGGGCACAGCGCAGAGAGCAGCAGTCCATGGCCGCGCGCACAGCGACAAGAAGCAATCGCTAAAGGAGGTCTGTCTCTCTGTCTGCTATACTCCATCCAGGCTCTCCGCCCCAGGGTGGGATGTACTGCTCACACCCATAATCCCAGCGGATCCTGAGTTAATCTCTAACTCTAGAAGTTCCTGCCCCATGGCTGCTTGAGGCTTTGGAGGGACAGCTAGACACAAACCGTAACAGTTACGTTTTGTGCTTAGACTTGGGTACACCTCCAAGATACCTTCCTGATGTGTATAAAAATATTTTTAAATTCAAACACTTGAAATCTTAAAAATTTCTAGTCAGTCCCAAGCATTTTGGATAAGGGACACTCACTGAACTGAAATTTTAGGAAACAGGGATTCCAAGTGAGGTTGCGAAGGAACTTTTTGATACAGTCTGGGTGGCTGCAGCCTTTCCTGTCCTGTGGATGGCGGGACAGGTCTGAGCAGGTGGCCAGGGCAGGCCAGCTCCGTCCATGGGTGGGCGGTTAGCGCCAGCCCCCCAGAGGCAGCAGTGTCCACAGGGAAGCAGGTTCCGGCTGCACCAAGAACAGCCTCACGCCAGGCCAGGAGGGCATTCAGCTCCGAGCTTCTGCACCTCAGCGCCGGGCACAGCCCTGGCACAAAACGCAGACTGGAGCTCCAGTTTACCAGGAGCAGCACAAGATAGCTGTGAAGGGGGCAGAAAAATGTGCTGACAGAGCAAGGCTAGGAGGACTCCTTTGCAGGAGCAATATTGCCGGAAGCCGAAGCCTGAGGCCCAACCATGAAATCTCAGGGGCGCTAATGTGTCTCCCTCCTCTAAGAGGCTGCCAACAGCTGCTGATAAGGCAAGCAAGGAGATCTTGTCTTGCATAAGCAGAGCCACAACAATCGAGTTTTCATTTTATAGTGACTCCAGGAAGCTGCACATTTCAAAGAACAGTGACATAAAGTGAGTGTGCGGAGACCGCAGGGAAAGGGCCACAGCAGCAGCCCCAGGATGTCGAAGCTCCACCCCACCGTGCAGGGCAGAGAGGCTGCCACACACCTGTCCTGGGGCAGCAGGGTCGCAGGGAGCCATGAGGAGCTGCGGGTCTGCTGGAATCCTGGGGGCTGCGCAGGCGCAGAGCAGTGGGCGCTCAGAGGGGGGAACGGTGGCGTGCGGGGCCTGGGAGCCCCCAGGGGGTGCGTGCACCCCTGGGCAGGGGGCCTGCATTGCTGGTCTGGAGGAAGAACATCGTGGTGGACCACTCCTTCCTCCAGCTGCCTGGATTTTGAGATGAGGACTCCCCTCCCCCCTCGCCCCCCCCCTCGCAGTGCGCCCCAGGGGGCAGGCCCCATCTGGGAGGGACACACAGCTGTTCCCCTGAGCAGACCTGGGGAGTGGAGAGATGGTGAAGCACCAGGAGCCAGGGAGGCGGTGGCCACAGAGAACGGAGCACCTGACAGGCGTGTAAGGGTGGGACAGGTACAGGCCCTCGGCAGGCTCCACGGCGGCGAGGAGGAGCCCTTCCTGGGGCCTGGAGTCCTCCTGGTCCCAAGAGCCCAAATCTTGCTGCACTGCGTGCCAGGCTCATTCGTTCCCCAGAGCATGTCGGATCGGCACCATGCAGCTTGGCAGGGCATAGCACATCTCAGTACTTCCTGTCCCCCTTTACTTCAGATAGGAAATTGAAAAAAAAAAAAATTTCGAATATTGGGATCAAGCCCAGGGCCTTCGCATGGAGCTACCAGGCCCTCCTGCTCCTGCTCCTGTTAATTGTGTAGTAGTGTTTTATGAATCAAGAAGTTTTCTCAGAAAAGCTGCTAGTCTCTACACTTTCATTAAAGGAAGCTGTGAGCTCCAGCCACCAGGGCCAGTGTTTCAGAGGCAAGAAGAGGGTGGCCCCAACCCCTCCTGCCGGCCCCCTGTGCTGTGCTCCTCAGTTGCTCTTTATTTTGTTTTTCATTGTTAAAATGTCTTCTCAGAAACTGGCCTGAAACTTGGACACAAGCAGTGTCTTCAGTCTGTCCTCACCAGGACGTGTTTCCAGCACTCGCTGGCCACACTGGCTCTGGGAGCTGGATTCGCACTGGAGGCCTCTAAATTCTTTCTTTCAGGCCCTTGCCTCCCCACCCCCCTTATTTGTTCATCCCTCACCCCAGTGGGTGGAAGAGGCAACACTGAGCTCAGACAACAAGGATGTTTGTATTCATGGAATGCACTATTTTTCAACCTTGTAGACAGAGATTAATTCATAAACTTCATTCTTTCTGGCAGAGATGCAAATAAGTTTCATCCCTTGGAAAAAAATCACACAGAGATGATGTTTGATCACTGTTATTTGAGTCAGTGCTATGCCTAACCCAGAAACCTTGTCCAAACCTGCTCTGCTAAGCGGCGTTCTCCTGCGTGGGCCAGGGCTGTCTAGAGACTGCTGCATCTCACTGGCGAACGAGTCACATGAGTCCTGGGCACAGGTTTACTTACCCCTGCATGCAGGACACTCTTGATATTTCAAATCTGAGTGCGACAATGCCTCCCGACTGGATGCCGTATATTCAATTCAAGGTTCCAGAAAGTCTTAGAAAATGGTCTAGAGACGCATGTTGAATAAGGTGTGTGAGTGCTGGGCTGAGGGCCCCACTGCAGGGACCTGGTGGCCGCTGAGTCAACGGCCCCAGCGGGAAGGAGCCCCGGGTTGCCACCTGGCTGGGCACGGCATAAAGCAAGGGCGCAGCTCTGGTGAGTGCCAGGTGAGAGGCCGGGCACGCCCGCTGCCTGTGCCGCACTCCTGCTCCTCACAGCAGTCCACGAAGTTCAGACGGCGAGACAGTGGACTTGCGTCTCTACAGTGTACATTTCTGAAGTGGCAGCAGCAATTTAAAAATGGTTTTAGCAAAGAAAGAGAAGCTCTGCAAACATGTCCTCAGTTTAGCGAGAAATTGCACAGTGAAACCATTGTGGAATCAGGTGTATTTCCCTGGATGCGGACTTAGCTACTGTTTGTGAACAAACAGAAAGGCAAGAACACAGGATTATTAGGTCTGAAAGAGGTGATTAAAATGCAAATATTATGCTTTGTTTTCTGTTAATAAGTAGCAAGGAATTTAGGGAAATAAGCAAGGGATTAAATATGATTATATATTTTAATTAAGTGTTAATTTATGACAGAATGTTAATAGGGATTATATGACAGTATCTGGGGAAAATTCAGCAAGATGATAGATTAAAAGTTAAGGCTACATAAAACTTACAAAAGAAGGCCACTTCAAAATGCTGATGAAATGTCTTAAGGGCAGCTGCTAAGCCCCTGACACCACTGAGCTCATGGGTGCATCCTAGCATGCTCACGGCCACCGGCAAAGAGTTCCGGTCGCGTAACCACTGGATTGGTTAGCAGGCTCCAGGGGCTGGCAGAGGGTGAGCCCAGGACCGACCCGAGGAGAGGCTTCCCGGCCGAGCCCGTTGCCTCTCCTGATGCTCTGAGCAGGGGACCCTGACTTCTCGGGCTCCGCTGTCCTCACAGTGCGCAGTGCTGGCCACAGGGGCTGGGCAGAGAAGGCAGGGACGGACTGGTCAGGATGGAAACACTGACTAAAAGGCACGAAGCCTCTGGGCTGCGGCAGGGGCTCAGGTCCAGTCTATGACAGGCGAGAGCTGACTTGCTGGGAGAATCCTGGCACGGTCACATGGCATTGACATCTTGACCTTGCATAATCCTCTTTACTAATAAAGTATTTAAAAGTGCGGAGCTTCTCTTCTGAGCTAAGAGGAAGAACAACTGTTTGTTTCCACATTTGCTTGATTCTCCAGAATTGAATGCTTCCCAAGGCACAATTGGGAAATGTTCCCTCATGCACAGCCCTTGTTGTGCAACAGGGAACCTCACCACTGGCCGCCCTGCAAGCCCAGCAGTATGGAGTGGGGTGTTTGGAGATTTTCATGCCTTGCATTCTGCTTTGCTTTTGGCTGTTTCTGTGGCATCTCCACAGTCCTAGTGTACAGGACATACTACTCCTACCTGAGCTGGCACATCACTCATGGGGAGAGGGCAGCCTGGAGGGGACAGGGGGACACAGGCAGAAGCTCCCTGGGCAGTGCTGGGCCTCTGCCCCACCGCAGAGCACCAGGCCTGCCAGTGAGTGCATGGCAGCTGCCAGGTGCTCAGCTGGGCTGCTCCATCTTCGGAACCACCCACCCCTGTGCTGCCCGAGCCAGTGCAGGCCCACCACTAAGGAGGCACAGGTGGTGCAGAGGTGAAAGCCCACAAGAGGCTCCTTGCTGCTAGAAGGTATTTCAAAATGCACTTGGCAGGGCTCCTGCCTGCCCGCTGTCCCAAGCCACTTGAAAAGAAAACACCTGCTCCAGCCTCAGAAAATAAAAGCAGTGCATTTATGAGGTCCTAAACTACCAGCCAAGCCTTGCACTTCTGTGCCTCTGGCTTCCCTGAAGGACATAGCTCTGGCTTATCACTACTTTGCGACATCTGTGGACTTTACCTTCTGAATAAAAAGTGCAGTTTGAGAACCTGGAGTAAGAACAGCAGCAGCACGTGGGTTGTTTTCTGACATTAGGCTGAATTTGGGGACCATGTAGGTCTAGGGGTCTGTTGCCAGTGCTGCACCTCCAAACTCATTTACATGGACCCCACTGTTGCCGCACTCCACAGCCGCACTGCTAAGCCTGCCCAGCATCGCATCTGTGCTAAGTGTCTGCAGTGTCGCGGCCTCCTGGGGAAGACACCGGTGCAGGTCGCATCTGGGTGGCTTCACGTCCTCACACTCTGCGCTCTCCCCGATCCCCTCGGTCTCCAGCCTGCTTTCGGTTTCCTGCCGCTGCTCCCTTATTTTGTTCTTCCAATTAGTCTGTGGGTTTCTAGTGCCAGAGAAACCACGGAACTTCTAACCTTTGGTGTCTGATTTTTTCACTTGGCGTCAAGGCCTCCAGATCCCAACCATTTTTCTAGAATTGACGCAGACGTATCCTTTGCGGCTGAGCAGCACATGCTGTATGCACACGGGGATATCTAACACATATGTGCAGCATTTGCTTCATCTGTTCATCTCCACCATGGTGGAAGTCCAAGTGGCGATTCCTCCAAAAGCGAGCACAGAACTTCTCACCCAGCTGTCCCTCCTCGGGTGCCTTCCGTAGAGCTGACGTCACCGCACCACAGCACCCAGAGCTGCAGCGCCTCCTCCCGACGCCAGGAGGGTGGAGGAGGGGTGGGGGCCGGCTCCTGAGCACTGGTGCTGGCCGCGCAGGTGCCCGGGCTTCCCCCACCTCGCCTTGGCCAGTTACACTAGATGGAGTCGTCGAACAGTCCCTCAGGGCTCTGAGGCCCGCAGCCTGGTGCGGCTTCTCAGGAGCACAGCCCTGGCAGTGCGGTGGGGATTCCAGCTTCGGGATGTTGCTCAGGCAGTGCCAGCCGCCCGGGCAGCTCCTCCACCGCTACTGGCCAGCGCGCCTGCTGCGCTGTGCTCCTGTGTGCTCTCAGCGGCGTTTGTATTAGGGTGTAAGTTTCTGCACTGCACTTTATGCAGGCGGTAAGTGGGTACGTACAGTCTGAAGCGCAACAGACCTGCAGTTCTTCTTTCTCTCCTTCCAGTCTTCCTGCCATTTCTGTGGTGCAGCTGCTGGGCCAAGGTCTTCCCACCGAGCGCTGCCCCAGGCCCTTTTATTTCCAGACCAGGGCTCGCCTGGCTGGTCTGGGCTGCAGCGTGCAGCCTCCCCGCCTCAGCCTCCAGGCACCACTCCCGTCGTGCCCAGCGGTCCTTGGCCACACCCTCGAGGGCTCTCCAGCCTCCAGGGCAGGGTGCCGCTAGCGGGCAGCTGGGCAATCTGCTCGACTGTGCTTCCTGTAGAAGATAATTTTAAAGCAAAAAGGAAACAATGCTGAATCACGTGGTTGCACTTTAAGCTGTGAATCTGGAATAAAATTAATACTCAAAGTACGATATCTAAAGAAAGGCAAGTTTGTAAAGAAAAGTCCTTTAAATAAAATGGACCCTTTTAAGTAATACATTTTAAAAAAGAAATATTTTGCCTATTATGGGTAGAAAGCTTCAAATGCTGTAACTATAGAAACATATTTGTTTTTTATAATAAACTTGGAATAACATAAATTTCCCAAGATAACTATCCAGGCTCATTGTTTCATGGATGCTTTGCCTTTTTTTTTATTTTTTAGGTCTTTAGAAATAAAAAGCATAATTTGTACAAATCGCACTTTCTAAAAATCCTAAGGGAAAATAGCTTCTTTATTATTGCTATTCTTTGTCCAAAGCAGCATTTTTAGAGACTCTGAAGTAGAATACCTCCATTCTGCATGAGGTCTGAAGGAGCAGGTATTTCTCTGTGACCTAGAGCCAAAGGAGCAAGCCCAAACACAGCTTAGGGCTAGACTTGAGGACTCCTTATCTTATGCAGGGCTGGAAATCAGGGCTCTGCGGTGCCCTGTGGAATGCAAGTGCTTGCACTAAGTGCAGAAGCCAGACCCTGGGCTGCAGGCAGTCTGCGGGTAGGTGTTTTGCAACCTCATCTGGACACACAACGTGCTGTGCGTTCCACTAAGGGCTGAAGGAGGAATGGTGGTTAGTGCAGAGCTCGGCCCAGCCAGGCCAGCGAGGGAAAGACAGATGCTTCTGACCAGACTCAAAGCCCACTCAGAGGTGCAAGGGCTGCTCAGTGTGTGGAGGGTTATCCACAGAAGTTAGTGAATTGAGCCCTTCACAGCTCAGCATATTAATATAACTTTACTTTATGTACCTCGTTTTTATACTTTTCTGCTGGATGGTTAAGACCAAGACAAAGCAAGACCTATACAACAAGAAATGTAACTTTTATATCTGATAAGGTCAGTCAGGTACCCTCAGGATTTATCCTGTAACCCTGTACTGCACTATGTAGATCCTTTGTCAGTGTCAGCCATGTGGATGAATCATAGCCATTGCTTGACCAATTTTCTCCCCATGAAAGCCTGAAAGAAAGTTTTCTCTCCATGTGGCTCTCCTTAGGCACACTATACATCATTGATTGCCTTTCTTCGTGGCTCCATAATCTCCTTGATCAGAAAACTTGGGGCAACACTGAGTTCCATGATGTTACAGTACAGGTTCTCCTATGTCCTGAGTCTTCATTGACCTTGAAAGGCTAGGGCCAAAATGTTGGCTGGCCTTGCGGCCCTTCCTTTTCTCCAATTTTTGATCTGCAAACTTTGTTGGTTAATCCTCCAGAAAAGAAGCAGATTATGCAACATATGCAGTTCATTTTACCCTCACTATCTGTCTAAATATTAAACATTGTAGGCATAATATGGAACAGGTATTTTCCATCAAGTATTGATATGTTAAACTTTAAGTCCCTACAGAATATGGAGAAAAACATTAAAAAAAAATAGGAATGAACACTGACATATGTTTACACAGAAATTTAGAAATCCAACCATAGATAGCATTGTAGCAGGACTGTCTTGTGCCATTTTTCTTCTTCTGCCTTTTTTTCATTTACTACCATTTATTTAAAGAAAACCAAACTTTTATTTGAAAGAGTACAATAATACTTGGTATGTCATGACAAGAAGTACGTATTCAGAAGACCACAATGACAGGCATTCCAAGTGTGACCCTGCTAGTACACACTGCCATCTTCAGTGCAGTTGTTTGGTTCACAGGTATCAGCATATACAGTTAGTCAGGGTGAGAATCCTACCAATTAACTTCTAGTTTCAAAAAACTGCTGATGTTTCTCGGGATCATTGCTTTACCCAACAAGTGGGTATAAATATATGGCTTTGCCTCTGTCATGTTTCACAGCTTTTCTCCTTGTCCTCTCCTCACTGTCAAATCCTCAATATCTTACTTTCCTTTTACTTGTGTTATACATTGCTATTTGTAATTCTTGTTTTGAGTACTTATACTAGGGAAACTATATGATATTTACACATATGGGTCTGGTTGATTTCTCTTATGAGTATATCTTCAAGTAGCATCCACATAAATATGAAGGCTTCAAGTTTATCATTCTTTATAGCTGAGTAATACTCCATTGTATAAAAATACCACATCTTTTTCAACCATTCCTCATGTGATAGGCATCTTGGTTGTTTCCAACATTGGGCTACCACAAACTGTGCTGCTATAAGCATAGGTACACATATATCACTATGATATGGTGTTTTCAGTTCCTCCAGGAAAATTCCCAGTAGGAGAATAGCTGGCTTAATTGGGATTTTCAGTCCTAGTTTTTAAAGGAGTCTCCACAGTGATTTCCATAATAGTTGCACCAGTCTCCATTCCTACCAGCAGTAGAAAGGGGTTCCCATTACCCCACATCCTCTCCAGCATTTGTTGTTCGTTGATTTCCTTATTACAGCCATTCTTTCTGGAGTGAGATGGTATCTCAGTGCTGTTTTAATTTGCATTTCACAGGTGGCTAGTGATGTGGAGCATTTTTTCATTTATTTATTCACTTATTTAATTTCATCCTCTGAGAAGTGTGTGTTCATCCTGGATGCCCATTTCTGGACTGGGTCTTCAAATTTAGGGGCCCTAATGTTTTATTAGTTCTTTATACATTCTAGAGAGCAGACCTTTGTCTGAGTGCTTATAAGTTAGGATTGTTTTGAAATTTGTGGACTGTCTTTTCACTTTGTTGGTAATTTCTTCTGATGTGCAAAAACTTCTCAATAACAGTTGGTTGTCCGGCGCCGCTCCCGTCCCGCGGAAGAAGACACTCAGACACCAAAATGCGGGTTAGTGAGCCTTTATGGATCGGGATGCAAGCCTCTACATGCGTCCGCTAGCTGGACGTCCTACGTGCAAGCAACAACGGATTTCCTGATACAGCAAGCTATATAGATTTCATAGACCAATCACAATTACAGATGTTATCGGCA
>PVKA01030252.1:0-27490 GCA_004027165.1 Ctenomys sociabilis
TTTTGGAAACACAGTCTCAATATGTAAGTCAGGCTGGCCTTGAACTCCCTGTGTAGCCTAGGCTAGCCTCAAACTTGCAACTATCCCTGCCTCAGTCTCCTGAGTTCTAAGATCACGGGTGTGCCTTGCCTCATGTGTTACTTTGTTTTAGGAATTTTCTAAAATTTCTTTGATCCATATCTTTATTAGAATTCTCAATAACAAGCCATTATATTCTTGATTCTACTTTCTAAGTTATCATTTGCCAGCTGTAGCAGGACCAATGAATCTACCTGCTGTCTTCAAATGTTTTTGACAGATGTCTTTGTGTGATTATTTAAGATATAGTTTCTTAAAATGAGAAGCAGAATTTGGGAAGACTTGTAAGATGGCGCCTTCAGTTTCCTCCTGAAATTGTGCTAAATGTTTAGCACAAATGGAATTTTCCCTATGAACATACAAGACTGATTCAGTTGCTTTTGTCATTTCAGCAATGGTCAGTATGAGGCTTAAACAGGACAGCTAAACTAACATTATGTAATTCCTGATAGGCAGAGCAGGAGTTCAAACCCAAGCAGTCAGTCATACTCCAGAGTAGCACATTATTTAATGATATTCTGTCCTTGTGTCTGTCTGTGTGTGTGTGTGTGTCTCTCTCTCTGATTGATGTTGCTTTCTCCCTCTCCTCCCTCCTCTCTCTCTCTCTCTCTCTCTCTCTCTCCCTCTCTTTTTCCCTTGTTGTATACTTTAGGCTGGCCTTGAACTCACTGTATACCTCAGGTTGGTCTTGAACTCACAGTGGTCCTCCTGCCTCAACCTCCTTTTATAAATGAAACAAGTGAAACCATTATAAATACCATTCTGTCTGCTTTAAAATATAAAAAATCCTACTTATAATGGAACAAGTGTGAAAGCACTATTGCTTCTGTAAGAGTTTTCAGTCACTAGCCCTATTTTTACTAGACTGTTTATTCATGTATTAGCATGGTGTATGCTGCATTTATAAAACCAAGTGTGAAAAGCATAGTGACATTTAGCTCCCAAACATCTTAAGTGATGTCGTTAACCATTGAAAGCCATTTAGGTTGTTTCATTTTTTAAAAAGTTTTTCGGAAATACATATCTCTTATTTTAGGACTTTAATTTTGATTTCCTTTAGGAAATGTTTGTATATGAATTGCTCAAGATATAAGCTTCATACATTCATGATATATATTCATGATATGTACCCATTTACAGAACATTTAAGTGACTGTCATTAACCAGTTGCCTCACCTACATGCCATTGTACCTGTCATGTATTTTTACATTATATAGAGTAGGTTATATATGAGCTCCGGCTGCCATAACAACATACTCAAGGATGATGAGTGGCTAGAAACACAAA
Source organism: Ctenomys sociabilis (assembly GCA_004027165.1). Lineage (NCBI taxonomy): Eukaryota > Metazoa > Chordata > Mammalia > Rodentia > Ctenomyidae > Ctenomys > Ctenomys sociabilis. The sequence goes on from PVKA01030252.1 coordinate 1,367, forward strand.
TTTACTTTCCTACAGCTTTAATTTTTGTTTGCTTTGTTTTTTGCAGCAGGGTCTCACTATGTTATACAGGCTGTCCTCAAAATCACAGCTATCCTGCCTCAGCCTCTCAAGCACTGGTATTATAGGCATGCACCACTACATTTGGCTCAGCTTGAAAGCTGGACAGGCTCTGGAATAGATTTGGCAGAGATCAGGTTCCAGTAGAAGCCTCTTCTTGGCTTGCCAATGATCCTTTGTTCCCCATTCTTGTGCATGTGAAGACAGGAAGACACAGGAGGCACCAGGCTATGTGCTCTCTGGTTTCCTGGCCCACGCCAGGTGTAACACCACCACTATAAGTCAGCCAGAGCTCACAGTGGTAAATGAAAGATACTTATATTTTGTACAACCTGAGTCATTCCCCACTGCATCAAATTGTATTCTCTTCACAACAGCTGCTGAGTTGTATTTCTTGATGTCTTCCAAGAATTTAAAAATAAAGGAACTTTTCATTAGGAAAAAAAATTAAACATGGTATTACCCTAAATAATCAGTTCCACTTTGGTATATGTCCAAAAGAATTAAAAGAAGACTTGGACAGGTTTTCAACACAAATATTCATAATAGCATTACTCAAAGTAGTAAAGAACGGTAGCAACTGCCATTGGTGAACAAATGGATCCACAAAGTGGTACACAGTATACATGCAATGAAATATTCAGTTCTAAGAAGGAAGATAACTCTGACATACACTATAAGTTAGACAAATCCAGCAGACATTATGCTAAGCTAAATCACAAATACCTTGACTGATACTCCTCAAAATTATCAAAGTCAACCTTACAAAAAAGACAGAACAGTGGGAAAAAGCAAAACATACTAAGTTAAATATGATAAGTAAATGTAATGTGATATCTCACATCCTGGGATCTCCAACAGGAAGGAAACTTCAAGAGTGAAATTCAAAGAAGGTCTGAAATTTAGTTACTAGTAAGGTATCAGTGGTGGTTTTATAATTTTGTACAAATATAATACAAAATGACAATGTTAGGGAGAACCAAAACTGGATGAGGAGTACGTGAGAACTCTCAGCATTATTTTTCTATAACTCTAAAATTATTTTACAATGAAATGTTTAGTTTAAAAATTATGAATAGATTCCATATAGAACAATGATGAATAGTAACACTAATATGATGTTAAATTTCAGGGGTAGGGTGAGAAGATCAGAGATGTCAAGAATTCAAAGTCATGGTTGGCAAGATAACTCTGTAGAATAAGTGCTTGCCTAGTAAGCACAAGATCCTGAGTTCAATTCCTGCTACCACCAAAAAAAAAAAAAAATTCAAAGTCAAGGCTGAGATGGAAATTGCCACAGAATGTTGGATGAGAAAGTGGGCACATTGCAGATGAAAGGGCCACTGTAGGTGAGTGAAATGTAAATGCCTTCTATAGAACTATACAAATGATCCTGTGAGAAGACAGGGCCAAGGTGGTGAAAAATGGGTCTGGAAAGGTAGGGTGAAGCTTAGTAATGGTGGATTTCACAGTCTAGGGTGAGCAGTTCAAAGTTGGGATGATCAAAATCAACAGTGAATGTTTAAATTAAAAAAAAAATTACAGCAAATGATACATTGCCATGAATCCCTCTCAAAATACTTCTCCTTGCTTCGAACACACTGATTGCATCCTTCTGGCCACTTTTTGAAGCAGTTATGGAAGTGCTTTTTGTGTTAGTGTCTTTATGAGTTGTGATTAAAATAAAAAACACAGAGAACGCTACAGCTGAGTGCCATCCAGTAGAAAGATAGGTTTTAAAAACATTAAAGTGAGTCCTCACCCACCTTATTTACTGAATCTGGCCTTCTGGCTCTTTTTTGTGAGGTAAGGTCTTGGTATGTAGGGAAGGCTGACTTTGAAGTCACTCATGTAGCTTCGGTTGGCTTCAAAGTCGGTGATCTTCCTACCTCAATCTCCCAAGTGCTAGCATTACAGAAACGAGCCACCATCTACAATAAATACTTTGAATGGACTCAGGACACTTAAGGCAAATAAAGATACTCACAAAATAGGACTTCTAAGACAGAGCCACCAACAGCTTGTAGAGCAATATACCTAAGTTTTATTGTGACTATTGAAAAGTGTACCTCACCTATGACTCTCTATTTATGAGAAAGACACATGACAGTGGTAGGAAACATAAAGAGAATATGAAAGAATACTACCGGAAGTGGATGGAAGAGCAAGCTCAGAGCCTGGTTGACAAAACGATGGCTTCATTTCAACAAGAAAGATCCCTCCTACTCCATTCTCCGCTTTCCTCTCCCACAGTAGGGGCTATGGTCCCACCTCTACCCTGTCTCCTGGGTCCTCCTCACCCTGGTATGGTGCCAGCCCCACACCGGCTTGGCCCATGATGGTGACCACTCGGCGAGGAATGACTCGATCAGATGGATAAACTGGAGGGGAGGCCTCTCTGTATCAGATTTCTAGTATTTATTCTGCTTCACCAGGGGATCATGGCGCTATGACTCTGGGTGTTTTCTAACAACATGAATGACAAGGAAGACTTGCTCTCCTTTCCTATCAAAGAATAGCTTTGAAGTGAAAAGTGTGATAAACGAAAGCACAGTTTCATTTTTATTGTGAAATGTGAAAATAAACTTGTCAGCTCCTTAAAAAAACATTGGACTTCTGGAACTGCTTCAGAAAGTGGAAAGAATGACACGATAAGAGCATTCAAAGCAAGGGGGATTAATTTCAATGTATATTTCACTGTAATAAACTTTAAAATTTCCAGGGACTGAGGGTTCGATCCCCAGGCCTGCCATGCTGGCCTTGCCCCGGGGTGCACTGAGATGGCAATTGAGACTGGGTGTGGTGGTGCATGCCTGTAATCCCAGCTCTTGGGAGGCTATAAACAGGCGGATCACTACAAATCAGTCTAGTAGTGAGACCCTGAACACCCTATAGACCCTTCCCTAAAAAAATACTAAAATAAATTAATAAAATAAACTTTAAAATTTGTTAATCACACATTGTAATTCATGTATATGAAACCACTGGGAAATTTTTGAAGAGGAAAAAATTTCACTGGTGAAAAAAAAGGAAGTATGACTAAAGATTGTCTGTAAATAATTCAATTATTTTAATAAGTGAGGGACACAAATCATAGATAAAAATAAAATCAATGTCTTCCAATACGTAAAATTAATTTATATGGAAAAAGTGGGTAGCTCTTTTGCATCACTGATGCAATGGGTTTTGAGTATGATAAAGAAGATTTAAATTGGATATGATGCAGTGCCTTTGACTGAGAAGACATTAAGCCTTAGAATATGTCATGAAGGCAGGTATAAAATATCTTACAATGAAGGGAGTATAAGATCAGGCTAGGGGGTTGGCATTAATTTTCTGTGGAATAACCTTTTATTCCAGTTTCCTATCAGGTCTCCAGCTCTATGATTTGAAAAACATTTTTTAAACGCTAAGGTCATAGATGTTTGGGGAAAAAAAATCAATGATCATACAGGACTCTCCTACTTGTCATTTTTACATTCTTAGGTCAAAATAGTAAACGTGATATTAATAAAAATTATAAATTGCCTTGCTCAGCACTGTGAGAGGATGAAGAAAAGTACTATGTTTGTTCCCTTTCTTGATCGTCCCTTTGGGCTTGGTCCTGATCTACAATATTCCTGATAACCTGTGATAGCTTTATCATCTACTGATAAAAATCTGAGGCCAGTGATGGTGATTCTGAACAGGCTCCGTGTTGTAGTCATCCTGGCAATGTGCAGCCTGTTGTAAAGAGCAAAATCAGGCTCTCAGGCAGAGAAGTCTCCATTTAGGGGACAGGTCATTTGTTGAGTCTCGTAATGAAGGGCATCAATTCTAAATCGTAACCTCTGAGATTATTTGTATTTTTAATACACTGTCAGGGGCTATCCTGGTAGCTTGGCACATTTTTCTGGGAATGTGTGTAAGATTCTGTCATCTCAACTGCTGTAACATTTCTGTTATAAACATGTTGCTGCTGAGTGTATGAGACAGTGTTGGTTCCTATAGACTAAGTCCTAGCAGGACTGAGGCATTCTGAGTAGAAGTAAATGTGTTTTAAAACTAACAGTTGTATCAGTCTGGCAGGGACCTTGTGATTATAAGTGACAACGGGTGATTTTTCCACTGTGGCACTCTCTCCAGCCCCCCCCCCCCAAATCTGGCAGACAATAAGGGTGTTAAGGGTGTTTTGTCTATTCAGAGAGCTTTCACAATGACTTCCTGGAAAGCAATGTCTATCTTTCTGTTTCACCAGGTGAATGAGGGGACATCTAGAAGGTGGTAATGGTGGGGTCCCCAAATTATACTGTTTTCCCCATGTTATAACTCAGAAGAGAGAGGCTGGTTCACAATTCCCCTTGGCTCTTAGCAGAAGCTAAAATCACCACCTCCCATTGCCCCCATCTATGACTCATGGTACCTTTTTACTAGATGGCATTGGAACAACATGGCATATCAGTCACTGGAAGACAGCATTTCAGTGTTGGTTTTCATCTCAAAATTTGTCTCTACTTTCCCCTTCACCCCACTTCGAGATGATATTCTTGTCTTTCAGTTATCACTGATATTCTCATGAGGTCTGTGGACATCTGTTGCCCACACAGATGGAAATTAACATAATATTTTTTGAAAACTGCTTTTCTTACATAGAGGACACATACTGCATAGAATTAATCCATTTAGATTTTATAGTGATTTTGAATATATTCATACATTATTCCAAACTATTACCACATATATTTCTACAAATAATTTTAGAACATTTTTTGTCACCCCAAAAAGAAATCATGTGCTCAGTTAGCAGTCTTTCTTGATTTCTATGAACAAAAAAATTTAGTTTCTTTGTACCTTGTATAAATATAGATCCTGAGTAAATTCTCAGTATATATAGTTATACTATTTATTAAGTACCTACTAGGTACTAGGCATTTTCTAAGTATTACCTCTAGTCCACACTACAACTCTTGAAAGTGCACTTTTCCTCACATCAAAGATTAACAAACAGTCTTTTGGAGGTTCAGAAAAGTTCATTGCTAGTAAGTAGCACAGCCATGATTCACGCCAAGATGACTCTTTACACACCAGCATGCACCTAGCTTACAGATGAAGAATACTATGAACTGTGAAAATATGAGTAAACCCTCCAAAATACACCAACTAGAAAGAAACATAAGCCTGTCTTATAAGTAATTGAGAAATTCTGGAACAATGCAGAGGTTACCTATGAGAATAATAAATCAAGACAGGGTTATTTACCCAGTGTCTTAGTTATATTTCTTGTTTCTAAGACAAAAATATCTGACACCCAAAGTTAAGGGAGGAAAGGTTTATTATAGAGATTTGAGTTCATAGTTGGCTGGTTCCCACACAGGGTAGCATGGCAGAGGGCATTACAGAGGAGAGGCGGTCATGATGGGCAGAAGACAGCAAAGCAATTGTAGCAAGTGACAAGCAGCAAGTGTGACAGCAGCACTCTTTTTGTCTCCTATAATCTAGTCAGGTGGGTAGCACTCACTCAGGTTTGGCCTTTCCATTATCCACACCCAGTGCCAGGCCAAATCATCAGTGAACTAATTTAATAATCACACACCCTTAGCCCTAGTATCACACACTTAATCCCAGCATCACACAGTCTAGGTCCAGCCATCTCTGAAAAGGCCCACCTATGATCACATAAGGTTCTGGGGAGACATCTAGACATAAGCCATAACATCCAGTCTTTTTAAGTCTTCCAGACTAAAGAAAAAAAAAAAGGTTACTCAATGCAATAATCACTTCATTAAATCTAAATTCACTAAATCTAATCTTCACTTCATCTAGAACAGGAAAAGCAAACAGGAACCGTCTTGCAAACAGTAACCTTTGGTGGTGGCTCCCCAGAGCACTGTGTTAAGAAAGATCCTGAGGCCCACTCTAGTCTTAATGGAAAAAGTGCCATAAAGGAGAGCAATGTTCCTCACCAACACAAGATTGGGCAAGAGAGACATAGGGGATGTGTCATCCTGCTCTACATAGTGCCCGAGATTAGGTATTATCTATTAAGCTTAATGGGTATTAAGCAAGATTGACTTTTCATGAGATCATTGACTTTTAATGAGAAAATTCAACCATACAATTAAAAACCTTAAAGTCAATGGAATAAAATATCAATGTATAAAATTCTAGGAACTCTATCATATTAGTATTCATACAAATATTTGAACATATTTCTTTGCTTTAAGATTTTTTAAATGACATTCCAAAAAGATCCATAGTGTAGAAGCAAAATACAGAAAATTTTTATTCCTTGTCTATTTTATTTCCACCTCATTATCTGTATGCATCATTGAGTATTGAAATAGAAAATACAAATTGTGCAATTGAGAATGAATGAATTAAATGCAAATAACACTAGTAGGTGCCAGAATCCATGGTAAAATATTTTAGATCTAAGAGGTAGCAAAAGGAAATAAATAGTATTATGTGTTGTTTCAGGAAAGACTCATTGAAGGAGAACTGGTTGCCAAAGGTGGAAGGTGCCAAATACAAACAAAAGGAGTGAAAAACCCAGGATTACACAAAAAATAACCTAGTAGAGATTCACTTACAGATGAATGCTTTGGTTGGCAGCAAAACCTGCACACAAAAGCAAGAGAAGAGTTTACCATTTAAATGGGAGAAAAGTAGGCAGTGACCAACTATAATCTACCTAGGTCTTCTCAAAAACTGTCATTTTGGCAAATGTCAGGTAAGAAACAATTCTGACATGGCATGAAATGGTTTACTGACTATCCTAAGATCTTGTTCACCTTGACTGGCTCAGAACACATGCCTCGGCCACCTGCCAGTCAAGACAGTGGTTGCAACCAAGATGGTTCTTATCATTCAGGTCAAGTTATATGCTAATACCATTTAACCAGAGACTGCAGGACCCAAATTTCCTAAGATTTTTTTAAATCAGTTTTTCCAGTAAATATATACACTTGCTCTATGCTCTGTCCTATACACCAAGGATATAATAGTGGATAAACCCAACATATTTCCTCCTAATGAAGTTTAAATTCTAGTAAAAGGGCCGGTAAGATAGCTCAGCGGACAAAGTGCCTACTTCAGCAAATGTAGGGATAGGGTTCGATCCCCAGTCCTGCAAGCCCCCAGGGAGCACCAAACTAGTGACAGAGTACACATGTGGTGGCACATGCCTGTAATCCCAGTTCTGGGGAGGCTAAAAACAGGAGGATCACTATGAGTCCATGGAGAACAGGGACAAGCAAGGAAGCAAGGAATGCTCTAGATTCTGACTTGAGTATTGAAGTGGGGAACCTGGGTGAAGAACTTCACTAGGGGGTGGAAACAACAGGCACATTTTAGTTTTGTTAAATTTGAACCTGTTGCAGGGCTGTCCAAATAGCTCAGTGGATTAAGGCGTCTGCAGGCAGGCGCCGGTCCGGAGGTTCCATCCGAGTCTGTCATGCCGGCCCCACCCCCAGGGCACTGAGATGGTAACTGAGACTGGGCGTGATGGCGCGTGCCTGTAATCCCAGCTCTTGGGAGGCTGTAAACAGGCAGATCACTATAAGTCTGATCTCATAATGAGACCCTGAACTCCCTACAGACCCTTTCTTAAAATACAAGCAACAGCAGCAATAACATTTTATGGTCACTTACTTTTCTACTAGTTTACAATTTAGAGTGGAAATCGTAAGGAAGGAAGGAAGCAGGCAAGCAAGGAAGGAAGGAAGGAAGAAAAGAAGGAAGGAAGCAAGGGGTTTACTATAAAGTCACGGGGTCAGGGATTTTAGGGGCTCCTTTGTTGTGTCCATTGTGGTTACCACAGTGCTTAGAACCCAGCAGATGCTCAACACACATGTATGGAACTGAACGTTTCTAGAATGAGTGCATGGACATGAATGAATGAATCAGGAATTTCATGTAGGAATTTTTTTTTGGGGGGGGGGAACTGGGATTGAACTCAGACCCTTGCATTTGCCAGGGAAGTGCTTACTCCACTGAGCCATATCCCCGGCCCCTCATGTAGGAAAATTTTAATAAAGTGCTGTCTTTCCTCTTTTGTCCTCAATTCTAAAGTTTGTTTTTAAAATAAACATATAACTCAATAAATGTTAAATTTGACATTCACATAGAAAAACTGATTTGCTGTGGAGGAACTCAACTATTTCTAGTTCCTAGTAGAAGTGATTTTGTTTGTCTTGTGTTTTGGAGTACTTGTCAGCTTATAGTTTGTATTTTCTATTTGTTTGTTTTTGTTTTATACTGTTACAAAGAACTCTCATATTTACCATCCCATCTTTCTATCAGTCCTAAAGGAACATTAGAACAAAAATATTTTTCCTACATTAGAAGTGCGTAAACAGAAGCCCAGATTTTATGATTTGCTCAAGTTCACATTGCTCATGGGTGCAGAGCAGGACTTTGACCTTAAATTTCCTGGCTTTCAGTTCAATGAATTAATACCTACGTTCTCAATTTAATTTGAGCTTTTCACCCACATCCTGTGACTCATAGGATCCACTTCTGGTTTTATTCCATTCATTTGATCTCTGAGTAAAGCAATAAAAAAGTCTGCATTTCTCAGGGAAGGACATAGTTCATTAAGCTTCTTCAAAGTTTTAACCTTTCTAAGACTAGAGGCAGATGGAATGGATCATAATGAGGTTAACTTTGCTTGGTGGGAGTGCAGGTCGTACTGAATAAAGAGCATCCAGCCTGGAGGCTGAATCCTCAAGTGGCATCTAAGGCTTTGTGATATGCAGCCTTCTGCAGCCAGCAGACAGAGGATGGATGAAACATTACTGTTCACCAAATCGTAGCAGATGTTCTATCCTTTGAAAGGTGAGATAGAGATGGAAGCCTCTCCCTCCTAAGAAAGATTGTTAAAATTGAGTTGTATTTTAAAGTGTGCTCATTTGGGAAATGCTGGCATCAGTTATATATATATATATATAAATCCTGGGACACTTTATGTGGGAAGCCTCACAAACAGAGAACATGTTATCAAACCAACAGTGAACACAAGTGTATTGTATTTTCTGATAGGTGAAAAAATCAGTGTAAAGATAACTGATCATGCATATTGCAGATGTTAAAGCTTAGATTTACTGATGTATGCATCAGGATATACTTTTGGTCACCTTCTGGATTCTTGACTAAACCACCATATGAGCATAGAAAATTCAATTGCACAAGCCATACAGTGTTTAAAGACCACAGCCAATTAAAAACTCAAAATGTGAACAACTGGGTTATGTTGCTGCATTGTATCAACTCTTAAAGAGATATTTGGTCTTATATTTTAATCTTCAAACTGAACATCAAAATATACAATAAATTTGAAACCTTGAGATTGTCAGGAGTTGGCTATTTCCCTGAAATACAGATATTGCCTTGTAGTGAGTTAGAAAAATGCTTATACATTTCTACCCATATTTTGTGTATGTTTGTTTGTTTGTATTTTAGGGAAGGGCCTACAGGGTGTTCAGGGTCTCACTAATAGATCAGGCTCATAGATCTGCCTGTTTACAGCTTCCCAAGAGCTGAGATTATAAGCGCACACCACCACGCCCAGTCTCAAGTGCCATCTCAGCAGGCCCAGAGAGCAGGGCCAGCATAGCAGGCCTGGGGATCAAACTCCTAGCCCCTGTGCCTGCTTGCAAGTGCTTTAATTCACTGAGCTATTTGGCCAGCCCCCATATTTGGTTTATATGTCCTCATAAAAGGATTTATTGGAATAGCTGATTATCACTATATTGACTGATTTTCTTCCTTCTCTCACTGTGTACATGTTCTGCAATATATATTGCTCTAATTTCATGGGCAGAGTGTAGTGGATAGGGTGATTTGAGAGACAGACACCGTCTTAGGCTATGTATAAAGCTGAAGGTGAAGTGCAGGCCCCAGAAGTATAATAAAGCCAGGAAAATAGATCCTCTTAGGAAAATTGCAAGAGAGCAGACCTTGCTGTAGTGTTAAGCCATGGAAGCTTATAGGTGCTGAAAATATTGTAGGGATGTAACCTCCATCCCTCTGAAGCTCTTTGGAGTTCACATCTGTCCACAGATTGCCTCAGATGGAACTACAGGACTTAATGTTTGCCCTGCTGGATTTTGGATTTTCTTTGGTCCCTTTCCTCTGTATCTTGCTACTTTTAACTTGTAGAATGGAAATGTTTATCTTGTGCCATTGAATGTGGAAATTTTTTCACTTGTACAGGGGTCTTATAGCTAAAAATTTGCCTTCAATCTCAGAGAAGGCTTTGGATTTGGACTTTTCAGCAATTTTAAATCTGTTAGGTCTTTGATAATTCCTAGAGATGGACTAACTGCCTTTTGCAAAGAGGGATGTTCATGAGTCTTTAAGGGGTCAGGGACAGAATGTCATTGTTTGGGTCTAGATGTTACCCCAAAGCCTCATTCAATCATAAAGATTTTCCAGAGTTGACTGAATCAAAAGTTTGTGATGCTGGGGTTAGAGGCATGTGCTTACTAAATCAGTCCACTGGTTTGGTACCACTCTAGTCCTGGTAGTATGGATAAGATAAAACCAAGAGAAAGAGGCTTGTCATTCTCTTGTTGCTTTTGCTGTCTTCTGTCACCATGAATGATTCCATCACCATGTGCCACCCTGCCCTGGAGCCATCCAACTATGGACTGAAACCTCTAAAAACTGTGAACTAAATAAACCTTTCCCCCCTTAACTTTCAGTGTTGTATTTTGTCTCAGCAACAAGATAAAAGTACTTGACAAAATATTCAAGATGTATTTGATGGTTTCTTAGATGGAATGTAGTGCAGATGACAAAGAGTAGCTAGAAAGACAACCACCAATCTGAACTGATATGTAGTTAGATTTCTGTCACTGTGACAAAATACCTTAAAAACTCAGCTTGAAGGAGGAAAGGTTTATTTTGGTTGATGTGTTCAGTCTGTAGTCCGCTGGCTCCATTGTCTCTAGGCCTTTGGTGAGACAGAACAGCATAGCCAGGAAATATGGTGGAAGCAGAGTTGCTCACTTCATGGCAGCCAGGCAGGAGGAGGAGAGAGGGAGAAACTGAGAGTCAATCGGGGGACAGAATATGCTATTCAGGGACAAGCCTCCAATGGCCCACTTCCTCTAAGTAGGCCCTACATTCTAAAATTTCTCCCACCTCCAATGTCATATTGCCTTATAAATCTATAAATGGATTAGTCCATTCACAGTGTCATAGCCTTCATGATTCAATCACCTCCCAAAGGCCCCACCTCTAAATGCTACTGTATTAGGAGCTAAAGTGCCAACACATGAGCTTTGGGGGCATGTTGAGATCTGAACTATAATGATGAGGAAGATAGAGGAGGACTAGGTTTGTAGGATAAATCCAAGTTAAATGTTTGAGTAAAATTATTATAAATTGTTCTCTCTCTCTTCCCATTGCCCTCTGAAATAAGAGAATGTATCTAAAAGTCTTTTGTGGTTCCAAAAAAGAAATATAGTAGTTTAATGAAACTTGCATTCAAGTTTGTCTTTACCTGATTGCAATGAACATTTTAATTTCACTCTTAGGAGTCATGATAGTAATCCACTTTGACATTTAAGGATATGATATTTGCATGCTTGCCTTTTCCATATATATATATATATATATATATATATATATATATATATATATATATATATATATATCAGTATTCTGAGAATGAAGGTAGTATTTTATTTACTTGTCTCAGTCTAATGTCATGTATGCCATTCAGTAGGTAACAAGGAGTAGGTATTTGTTGAATCAACTTTTGTACCAGTTGCATGGCATTGGCTGTAATGAACTTGTGTGTCCTTGGCTAGGCTATATGGCCCCTCACTAGCAGTGCTTATATCTGTAGGGGACTCTTTAGGCAATGGACCAGATTTGTCTTTGCAATCATTATGTCTCTAGTCTTGACATATGGTGAAGTCTCAAAAAAATTGTTTGGTATTTGAAGGGTAGGGCAACATTAATCAAAATTTCTGAAAACACTTCACATACAACACAGATGAGGGGAAAGCGTCGAAATAATGGTAATGGTAAACCTGAAGAGCTTTGGAAACTTTACAGAGACTTGCTGAGGGTTCTTATGCACCCACTGGTAGATCACTTTTAGGTCAGCCAGACTTCATTAAGTTATTAGATCTTAAGTGATAAAATTTGGCTAGTTCAACACATTGGTTCTTGAATTTGGAAGGATAGTGACTCTCCATTGATTTTTAACAGTGTCCTCAGAAACTTAGGTACTGTGGAAGCCCTGGCCATGCTGAATGCATGAGGCTGCAATTTGTTACATCTGACTTTTTCCAGATATGTTCATTCATATTTATTTTGTTTACATGTCTGTAAAATTTCTTTTAAAGAACAAGTTCCATGACTTAAAAATAATTTCAAAACCATTGCCACAGAACAATCCAAAAACTGTTCTCAGATAACGCTCTGACCTGAGATTCATGCTGGCATCTAATTGTTGTTGGAAAGGATCAGTTTCTTTTCTCTGAGAAAGTATTTAACTGCTTTATGAGTTTGTTATGCTTTGTGTCTAGTAGTCCCCTCAAAGCCTCATGTAAGTCATGAGAGGCAGGGACTTCTAGAGCTTGAGATTAATTCAGGATCAAGGCTGGGATTATGGGTTTTAGTAATACCGGGATTATGGTTGTGAGTACTGTACCCAACCTGGGGGCAGAGAGCCTGAATGCAGTCTAAGGGAGACGGACTTCTTCTCCGTAGCCATTGTTGCTGCTACTCATTCCTTTTGCTCTCTTGGTCTTTGCTGCCTTCATGAATTGCTGCCTTCTGCCATGTGTGGCTCTGCCTTGGAGCCAGCTGAGTATGGACTCAAACCTCCAGGGACCGTGAGCTAAATAAACCTTTCCTTCCTTCATTTTGGGTGTCAGGTATTTGTCCCAGCAACAAGAGAAGAGTAACTGAGACACAGTTTAAATATCAGAGCACTACAGATGTGTTTGTAAAATATAAAACATCTTTAATCATTTCATTTATCATCTTTTCTAAAAACATTTGCCAGTTTTCTTGTATTTGTGAGGCAAAGAGAACTCTCTGAACGTAGTAACATTAATTGTGTGTGTCTAGATGTTAGCACAGTCCCTAGCATGATCGAATTGTACTGAGTGAATAAATGGATGGATAGATGTTTTGTTTGTCAGACTGACTGAGACACAATATTAAGACCTAAGAGTTCATAATTGTGCTATAATCCCATCTCAGCAATTCTGCTTTTGTAAGACCCTGAATAAATTAATTTTGTATTTCATTATGTTAAACATAAAATTGAAAAATAGAATGTGTTTTTCAAATTACGGTTAATGAGTCACTGTTTCTGGGGAATACAGAGTACATGAGAGAAATTAATTACAAAGGCTTATGTTATTATAATTATAATGTTAATTATAAGACATAGCTACTGTTGCTGAAGCTAGCCCAGAAAGAAACATAAGCAGCTGGTTCAAATTTTGCGCCAGTATTTTGGGTGGACAAAATTATTATTTATTGTTCAGAGACCTTAGGTGAAAGTTTCATGCTGTATAGACTGTGTTGAGTTTCAGCCAATTCAGTAGCTTCAGTGCTATAATAGTCAAAGGAGACGTTGAAAGCCAAAGCAAGTTTTGAAGAAGAAAAGCAATTGAAAAAAACTAATATTTATATATTTTCATCCACTGTTGTGTTGGATGAGTACTGGATATACATGAATAAACTTGATGGAACGTTTCAAGTTGTTTTTAAAGATGCTGAAAGAAATTAAAGATACAAATTACTAAATCAAGGTAGATAGGTTATACATGAAGAACAAAAAAGTATGAAGGACCACAGAAAAAAATGTGTTCAAGTCATATGGAAATTCATAATGAGGAGACTAATATTTCCCTAAATATTGCCTATTACTCGGATTACTTATGCTTTGCATTTTCAAATAAAATAAAACCTTTCATCTTTTCAATAGATCCTTTAGCATAAATAAATATGCAGAAAGCATTTCTGGCAAAGGTATGCATTCCCTAAGAAGGAAGCCATTTCCATAAACATTAGCCTCTCCTCATATATGGCAGTTAGCTCCATTTTATTTCCATCCCAGGGCAGGAAGGCCCTGGAAGTTGCTGAGCTGTCTCTAATTCTGGGCCAAAGTTGAATCATCAGAATGACTGATTTCATCAAACCATGTGTTTTCTATTAAAAATTTGTGCATGTGTGTGTTTAACAAAGAAAATGGAGACTCCCCAGACCCTAAATGCTTTATTTTTTCTACATTTACCAGTGTTTTTTTTTAATACTGTAAAAACAATGTGTCTCTGATATATTCAAATACAACATTATTACAATGTAGGACATTAATGTAACCTAGAAAAGACTAAGAATAAAACCAGGGCACATCCCTGCCTAAAAATCATTTGGCCTTCATGTAAATCTTATAAAAATTTGAATGAGTTAGTTCAATTTCTTTTAAAATACATATGTATATTTTATATATGCAATTTTATATATCTTATATATATGAACGTTTAGAGAACAAAGACATACATTATAATATGCATAATCCCATTATTATGCAGCTTTATATTTTCACGTATTTCTATGAATTTTTATGTTGTTTGTTATCCCTACCTCCTATTCATTCCTAACTGCCCCTTGTCTGGATTTCATTCTCACTGTGTTACTGAAATAAAGGTCTTGTAAAGGTCACCACTGACTTCAGTGTCCTAAACCCATGAGTCCCTCTCAGTATTAGCTTGCTTGGCCATTAGACATAGCTGAGGCCTGTGGCTCTCTCATTTCCTGTGGGCTTGACCCACGTTTTTGTGCACATTGTGTTCTGTCCTTGGACCTTTTGTTTGCTCTGTACATTCTCCTTATCATGCTTCCTCCCAGGTCCTCTCTGCCCCTTCATCTAGTTAGCATTTCTCTTCTTTCAGTTCTCAATACAAATGTTGCAGAAAGTTAGTTTCAGTCACTACAACTCTACTTTGAAATACTGACAGGAATGGCTTATTTCTCTGAGGGTATGATATTTTATTCTTCTCCATGTATAGTCTTTGTTTTCTCCTTTTGCTTTTTTATAACTTATTTTTGTTTCAGTCCTACAAGCTAATGGCTTTGTTCACATGTCTGGTAATCTTGATCACAGAGTAAGTTTGATTGTGACTGAGTGACTGGGACCTCTAAGCATGTATGTAGAGATCATTGGTTACCATTAGGTGACCAACCACTCTGATTTTCCTAGGACTGTCCCAATTTTGCCATTGAAAGTCCCATGTTCAGAAAAACCCTTAGTTTCAGGCTAAAGGAACTCTAGTTGTGATATCTCTACAGGTGAACTGGCTGGAAATTTTCACTAGTAGTTCAGTGTCAATCCCTTTACTTGTTTTTCCTTGAGCTATTGATTTTTTTATTATTATTTAGTGCAGGATCTACGTGTTTTACAGAGTCTCACTCTACAGATCAGACTTGTAGTGATTCTCCTGTTTTCAGCCTACCAAATTCTGGGGTTATAGGCGGTGTACCACCATGTCCAGTCTCAATGGACATCTCAGCAGGACTGGCATGGTAGGCCAGGGATCAAACCTCCAACTCCTGTGTCTGCCTAAGCAGGCACTTTAATTCATGCTATTGAATTCTTGAGAGAATGATATTTCAGTTTCCTTCCTGGCATTCCAAGCCTTGCCTATGAAGGTTCTTGGACTGAGAAGTGTGGCAAGATTTTCAACTTCCTCTACAGATATGTCTTCCTAATTCCACTGCAAGTAAGGTTGCTTTCTTAAAAACTCATTGTTTACTGAGCACCTGTTTTTTTAAGTACTAGGAGGATAGGAGTGAATAAAAAGTAAAAGTCCTGCCTTTACGACTGACAGTAGATGATAGATGATAGATAGATAGATGATAGATAGATAGATAGATAGATAGATAGATAGATAGATAGATAGATAGATGGATAGATAGATGATAGATAGATAGATAGATAGATAGATAGATAGATAGATAGATAGATAGATAGATAACTTTAAATGTATAGTTTGTCAAAAACTATTTGATTCTAAGAGATATTTCACTAGTTAATCCATGATGATGTCATGGCCAAATTGGTAACAAAATTGATGCTGAGACATGGTTAAATTCTGGAAGTTTTCTAGATTTACTAATGGTTAGGAGGAAACAGAAAGAAAGAAATCGAGGATGAGTTCAAGGCTCTTGGCCAAAAACCTGAGAGAATGCAATTGCAATTTTCTGAGAAGGAAAAGATAGTAGAAGAAGTAGGTTTGGCTTACATGGTTAAGTCTGAGAGAACTACAGTCTGTATGTGTAGAACAGCAGGTAGGTCCATGTCTTAGTTACTGTTCTCATTGCTGAGACAAAATACTTGACACTCCACGTTAAGCAAGGAAAAGCTTATTTTAGTTCACAGTTGGTAGAGCTTTCAGTCCATGATTGGTTGGCTCCAAGGGAGAGTGGCTTTGCAGAGGGGAGCAATATATGGCAGACAAAAGACAGCAAAACTAATTTCCTTAACAGCATCTTTCTGGCCCTTTTATATTCTATCTAGAATGCTGGGATTAGGACAGTGATTGGTTTAGCACTAATTACACACCCTTAATCTCAGCACCACATGCTCTAGATTCAGCCACCTTAGAAAGCCCTATGAAGCTTTAGGGGTGCATTTAGACATGAGCCATAACAATTCAGGAGTCAAGTATTCAAAGAGGCCAGAAATTTAAATTCAGGAGAAAGGCTGAGTGAGATAGCTCAGGCAATAATGTAGGTGTAGAAGTGCTTCAAGAATGGAACCCTGAGGTACTCCAGTATGAAGCCGGACCCCACGAAGAAGATAGAAAACCAAGAGAGAACACTCCCTGGAAGCCACCTAGAAAGTTATTGAAGGAAGAGAGAGTGGCCAACTGCGTCAAGTGCTGCTGGAAAAGCTGTATAATTAAGACCCTTCAACTGTCCCAGTCCATAGGGTGTCTGTCTTAATCTCTTTAGCACCAAACCTCTGGCTTTTTCCTGGGAATGGGCAAGAGTTAGTGAATCTGCTCATTTCCAGAATACAAGTGAGATAGTGAGATATCAAATTGCTTATGCTTTCAACCTCTTCCTCATATTTATCTTGCACTTTTATTCCATTTGTAAATTTATACCATCAATTCTGCAGCTTTTAAGAATACTATGATATAAATAGGAGTGACTTGTGTTTTTTCCCACTGTTAATTTAAGGTTCAATATTCTCAGATCTCAAGTCATATGTTACTTGACAACATATTCACTCAAACTTTGAAATTAAAATTATTTTCTTCTCTACTTCCATCCCAGTCTTTGTGACTTTAAGCTTTAAAAATATCCTCTCACGATCACTTACAGAGAAATAGTGGCTACAGTTGTCCAATTTTCCTTATTTACCCAGAAGCCATAATATCAAATTTAATGGTATAATGTTGTCAACTGCTTGAATATACATCATTTCCTTAAGTGTTCCCTAGTGTTTGAATAACTTGGTTAATTCCAGTGGCATATAACACTACAATATAAATCCTCTTGAATATAGTATTCCCTCTCGTTAAGAAGGTTTTTCTCTCCTTAATATTTATTCCCAGAAGTAAAGCTATGTATGTTGAAAGGAATTGGCATTTGATAAAATACAAGGCAGTGTAATGTATAGTTCAGAACATAGTCTCTGGTACCAGAGTCAATGCTTTTGTTTTGATTTCTGCTGTGCCATTTTCTAGTTCTATTATCTTGGGGGGTTGCTTAACTCTTGTGCTTAACTCAGTTTCATTATTTTTCAAGCAGTAACAGTAGTATTATAGAGGGAAGAAGTATGGATTATTAATACATGCACAGGGAGCACTACATAATAAATTAGCAGTCAAAATTTGTATCCAATATTATCATCATGCTTATCAAGTTGCTTTTCAAAAGGGCATCAACTTAAATGTCATCAGCAATTTATAAGGATATCAATTTAAATGCTACTTTGTCAACCAGTCACCTGTTTTCAAAGTCTTATAAACAACATTCTATTGAATGCCTCTATGATGTTTTCTGGCACTAAAAGTTAAACTCAGTACCTTCAACTATGTTACATCTTTCCAGACCATTTATTTTATTTTTTTTCATTTGAAAGAAATTTTTGCAGCAATGGGTATTAGGCCCAGGACCTCATATATACTCTATACTGGGCTAAGCCTTTGGCCTTTTTAAAAATTTTGACCCACAGTCTCACTAAGTCACTGTGCATGACCTGAAACTTGTGATCTTCCTGTCTTAGTCTCCCAAGTGGTGGGTTTAAAGACATATACCACTGTCCCCAATATCTTTGTGAATTTTCCAATAAGAACACAGAATGCAGGATTACATTGTTAATGTTCCAGTAGTTAAAAGGAAAATATCAGCAAATTGTTAGCACATCTCCATAAAAAGCTCCAGTGGAGAGTTCACATCATATATGAATTCAGCTTGAGCAAGATTAAAGGTGCGATGTGAGTGAGATCAAATAGAAAAATAACTGTATCTAAACCTATAGTGCTTCTTTCTCATCGTCTTGATAGTACATGTTTGAGATGAAAATAAGACCTGGTTTTCTTTAGCTGGCCTGAGATTTGGTGTGCTCTGTGTAGTGAGAATGTTTCATTCAGGTTGTGATTTGGGTTTTAGCATGGGCTCATAGCTCACACCTCCCAGCTCCACTTAACACTGACCTGGTCATCATGCCGGGATTTTCATTTGTTAATGATACTCAAAGAGAACTTGATCTTAAGTAAGATTGCCGTTGTGTCCCAAAGTTTGTGGACAACACTAATAGCAATTTGATCTGAGACCGATTTAAATAATAGTATCATCCAACGTATTTTCTGTGAAGTCTTGTGTTGTTGCCAAGTTAAGTGATTATTCTATTTTTTTTAAAAGTGATTATTCTAATACTGTACATGATGCTCCTGATCAGGATAACTTTCTTGTGTTCTTAGCCTGGAAAATTTAGGGCCATCCCCAATGGTGAGCTCAAGCCAGAAGCCTTCTCAGCTTCCTGTCAACACATTAGGCCATTATGCTGAGGCCATGATTATACAAAGCTCTGTTATGGCAGATATTATGTTAAAATTAGTATTTGTGTTTCTCTCTAGGCTATGCACTAATACATAGTATTAATTTTTGTTACCCCAGTGACTAATAAAATGTGGCATAAAGTAAGGCCTTCCTTAATGTTGGTGAGTGAGTGAGTGAACAAGGGAAAGAAAGTGAGAAGAATTCTGGAATATAGTATGTGTCATAACATATGAAAAAATATTCAACATCACTGGTCATTCAAGAAATGTAAATTAAAAGAATACTGAAATTTCATCTTACAACACAAAGAATGATGATTATTAAGAATATAGCTAATAACAAATGCTGGCAGGCTGGCAGGGCAAAGGAGTCCTTCTTCACTGTTGGTGGGAGTGTAGACAGGTGTGACCACTGTGGAAATCAATGTGGAGATTCTTAGAAAACTAGAATTAGAGGTCCCATTTGACCCACTATTCCACTTCTGGGTATCTTCCCGAAAGAATTAAAAGCACCATATGACAGAGATTTGCATGCATGTTTATAGAGGCACTTTGTGATAGCCAAGGCTTGGAAGCAACTCAAATGCCCATCAGCCAATAAATGGATAAAAACGATGTGATTTTTTATACAATGAAGTATTACTCTGCCATAAAGGGCAAAATCAAGATATTTATGGCTAAGCAGACCTTGGGACCATAATCACAAGTGAAATAAATCAGTCTCACATTTGTAAGTATTGCATTGAAATTAAAATAACAACCAAAATGTACAATATATATTGTGAAATAGGAAAAAACTGATCAAAAGAAAAAGAGAACTAGAATGTGGGGAAAAGGAAGGGAATAAAGGGAAAGAAAAATTCAGAATAGAAGAACAAAATGAAAAAAGCTTGTGAACATGGTGGGAAGTGGATAAGCTCAATTGCACCAATACCCCAAGAAAGAGTTTAAGAATAAAAACCATTTAATAAGAGTAGTAATACTATTAAAAATCTATTATATTGGGCCAGTGAGGTAGCTCAGTGGACTAGGTGCCTGCTTAGGCAAGCACAGAGACTAGGTTTGATTCCTGGAACCACATGCCATCCTGGCCCCACCTGGGGTGCACTGAGCCAACCACCAAGAATGGGCCCAGTGGTGCACACCTGTAATCCCAGCAATGGGGAGGCTGAGATGGGCCACTATAAGTGAGCTGCATAGTGAGATCCTATACCAAATACATAAATTTTTAAAAAAATATTATATACCAATAGCTTTATATTCATTATAATTCTCTTTAGAAATACCTTATGCATCACTTTAGTTTACCAAAGAAGAAAATTTAGTCTCAAATTTCCCCAGGGTCTCAGGGCTAGTGTGATATGGGCAAGGGCTTGGGCTCAGTTTTTACATTTCCACTATTTTCTTTTGTTTCCCTGATTTATCCCTGCAAGAAATAAAGAACAGGTTAAGTAGGATGATTTACAAAGTATCCCAATAGTTTGGCTATTGGGAGATTTGGCTATTACAGATTTCACCACAAATGTTCCAGCTTTATCTCTAACTCCATAAACCTAGTGCCTAGTCACAAAGTGTGCTATCAGAACACATTTCCTCCCTAACATAAATACCATGGAGAGACCACCAATGCCCGAGAAGAAAACCCAAGTTCTGTACAGAGAAATGGATGGCAGTGTGTCAGTGGGGGCTTATATCTGTGGCTCATTTTTAGAAAAGATGTCTTTACATTAGACTACATCAGAGCCTCTGGAACTGGGCCCCTGAACAGAAATTTTGGTGTGTATCATTTTTGAAATGAGTGCCCAAGAACTGGTCACAACAGGAAAAGCTGATCTCTGAGCTAGTGAGACCATATCTATTTATGTAGCATCGGAACAATGACTAAAGTTCTTTGGCTTGCTGGATTAAAATATTATGCTGATGCGGTGCTGAATGAAGGTTTGCTGAGTGTGAGTCATGATGACAAATCACTGTAACAAAATATATGGAAACTCTTACCCTGTCATATTCAAAGATGTTGTTGGCCATGATGGTCCCACACAAGGCTGACACTGACAAAGGATTTGCAGGGTTTTGGGATAAATCCTGAGGGGTCTTCACTGACCTTGTCAGATACAAAAGTTACTTTTCTTGTTATATAGGTCTTGCTTTACCTTGGTCTTAACCATCCAGCAGAAAAGTATAGAAACAATGTATGAAAAGTAAATCCATGTTATTCTGAGCTGTGGAAGGCTCAAGTGATCAGATTCAGACATTGTCAGTCATGTAGATAACCCAGTACTATTATGAACTACTGGATTATATTGGAATATTTTGCTGGATTCATGCACCTACAGTATTTGGATGGTGGTGGAATACCCATCTCTGACAAAACAAAAGAAAAAAGGTGATATACATCTGCATATACAAAATAGTTAGGATAGATACATAGCTACTTTCTCTTAATTCAATAAGAAAAAAAGATTTGTACTAATAGTGTTTGGACAGGATCATGTCTGCATCCTGTGCTATGAATGACTACTACAAAGACAACAATATGCAATGTATTAATTATTGTAACTCTCCCACCAACCTGTTTTGAAGCTGTCTCATTGCAATTTTTTTCTCAATAAAAAAACAAAATTTAAAACCTCTGCAGCTTCTTTACTCATAACTTCTCTAAATCAAATGTAGTAGTGTGTGTTGGTGAAACATACAAAGAAATTGGACCTGTGGAAGAGAATATCTACTAGATCATTGGTCACATGGAGATGTCTTTTATAGCTGAAGGGGGTAATGAGGGGTTGGACCATGGACAGAGACAGAGAGGTGTAGAGAAGCGACCACAAAATAAAGAACCCATATCTATTTCCCAGGCTAGACAATACCAGGGGCTATATTTGGGATCTTTTAGTAGAAATAAAGGAGGCCCGCACACAGAAACTCTGTGAGATTTGGGTCCAGTGAGTGGTGCAGGTCCAGGTAACAAAATCCAATACAGAGTTGGAGAGAGATGCATCTATTTCTTGAAGTTTTACTATCCCAAGGCTCCATGCAATCTGTTCAGAGAGGTTCAGTGTCTAGAAATACAGTAGGAGACACTGGAGTCCTCAATCTTCTTCTTCCTCTATATCCAGAAACTGTGATTGGGAAAGGAGACCTCAGTGCACACAGAAGACTATGAAGAGGGGGTGGATGGAAGAACATGAAGCACTGTCATTACGCACATGTAATACACAATGGAAAATTGTCAAATGAATGGAACATCTGTGAGATTATGGAGTCCTGCCAGCATGCAACTAAAGTTATTGTGACTCCTCTGCGAGAACCTACAAACTGGTGCAACCTGGAGACAACTAAATGACACCAATGTAGCAGGAAGAAATTCAGAATATTTGGGATCCCACTGATGAATGCTAGAGCTTTGGTGATATATGGCTGTTGTGGAAATTATATTATTAAGACTGTATACTTCTATGGAGTTAAAAATTTTAGAATACTCTTGCACCTTTATTTGAGCTTCTTACAAGAGATGGAGAGAATCTCTATTTGAAAGATGAGGAAACTGAGATATCAAATAATGAAAGACATGTCTAAATCTGCCCAGGCTGCATACATCAGTCCTGGGACTTGAACTTGTCTATGTCCTTTCATCCTAGTGATCATTGCATTGCACTGTGTAACTTGAAAGGCACCACTAGAGTTTTGCAGTGCTCAGCTGGTGTTCTTAAGCAAGGGAGTCCTACCGCCATGTCACATTAACCAGCAAGAATGGGGTAGCTGAAGTGTGCTTTGAGAAAGGCCTCTCAATGATTTGGACTTTGTGAATGAAGGTTAACTTTTCCTTTTTATATTAGAAGTCACATTTATTAAAGCAGTAGGAAAATAAGTCATTCCTTGGCTTGTGTCAGCTTCTCCATTGAAGTGTAACACTATGTCTTATTTTCAAATCAGAAGAATATATGTGTTAAAATATAAACATTAGGGGCTGGGGAGATGGCTCAGTGGAATAAGTGCCTCCCTGGCAAGCACAAGGGCATGAGTTCAATCCTCGGTCACACATATACACACACACAAAAAAAACATAAACATTAACCTTACCACTTAGTATATAGGCAAAAATCCCATGAAGCTTTGTGTGTACATGCATATATGTACACATGTACATATATGTCTGTAGCAGTACATATGTGTGTACTGTCTATTATAGAGTCCTCACCACCTCTCTGAAAGTTGGGTGCCACCTGGCATCCACAGCTGTGATATCTAAGATGATGGGTGCTACCCACCAAAGCTCATCTCATTCTCAGTACTGTGTGGAACATGTGAGACCTTTCTCTGCTGCCTGGTACTTTCTGCGGCCCTCTTTCCATATTTTATATGGGTCTCACAAGTTACTCTGACTGCTCATGGCTGGATCCAGAGGATAGATTTTCTGAGAAAGGTCAGTGGGGTGGGCTTTTAGTTTCCTATAGTCTCCAGACTCTTGGAAAGCCACCTCAAAAAAATATGCAAATTATGTGCTTGCTATGGAAACACAATGTCAGAATTCATTGGACACTTACCCTTTATAACAAATTCTGTATAAGATAGACCTGTGCTATAGAGAAACATGTTTTTTCTTGCCTCTTTATTGCTTCCATGGACCTTATGTCACCTTATGCTTTCTACTGTATTCAAGAGGCATACCTCTAATTCTGGATCCCTAACTTTCTAGAGCAGGGATATGTCTTATTGTTTTCTGAATCCCCCAGTGAAGAGAGAATTCCCATAGAAGTCTTCATCTCATCAGTGTGAGCTGTTATGAACCAGGTTTGGAATTCACAGCGAATACGTCATTTAGCAACATTCTCAAACCTGAGGGCAGCTGCCAGCAGCTGAGGTTCTTGCTCTGGCTGGGAAAGAGCCAGGCATCACATCTGCTTCTGCCCTCTCTGTGCTTCAGTGCTGCCCATTTTTCTTGACATTGGAGGAAATTAATGTGGTACCTGAAGATTGACTTTTGCTCTCCCCACCTTTTGGACTCAAACCATTTCCATAAAGCTGCCCTGGCCCGGTCACACCCATATTACAGGGACCATATCACAGAAACCATCCTCATACTAAGCCTGCCCCTTCCCTCAGTACATACATTGTCTCTGGTCACCCTGGCTCTGTGGTGACCATTCCCTTCTAACATGCATAATCTCTCCTGCCTCCATGTCAACTTGCCAGAGCCTCTCCACCTTAACACCCCTGACAATTTAAACTGATAATTTGTTTTGTGGGATTCTCCTTGTCACGTGATGTCTGGCAGCATGCTTGGCCTCTACCCAGTATGGTCTGCAACTCCCCATAAGACAACTAAAAGAGTTAACATAAAGAAATATGTCTCCAGGGGGCCAGTGAGGTAACTCAGCAGACTAAAGCACCTGCTTAGGCAAGCACAGGGACTGAAATTCAATCCTGGCACCATGTGCTATGCCGGCCATATAACCCAGGGTGGGCTGAACCAGCCACACAGTCTGGGCATGGTGGTGCATGCTTGTAATCCCAGCAATGGGGAGGCTGAAACCAGGAGGATCACTATGAGTCTGAGCTGTGTAGTGAGACCCTATAACAACTAAATACCTTTAAAAAATAATTATATCTCTAGACATTGTTAACTTTCCTTTAAGGGGGAGAAATTGTACCTGGATGAGAACTGCTGAGCTAGATAATTCTCTTGTATTTTTAAGATTACAACTTTCTAGTGTGTTGAATTAATTAGTGATGACATTTTATTCATGGAGACTAAAGGATGTTTTGAAGGCTGAATGTATTAAAAATCATTGCAGAGAAAGTATGGAGTTGATGGATGGTCACCCTGGCTTTATCTTTGGGAAGATAAAGTAGTAAAATCAATATTTTATAAGTAAGATTGTCTTAGCAGCATTCTAATTTTAGCCTGGATGATTATATGTTATATATTGTATATATTGACTCTACATATAGACTATATTCCCTCTTCCATATTATATGTGCATTATAATTGTCTTGGTTACTTTTCTCTGATTGCTGAGACAAAAAATCCAACATCCAAAATTAATGGAGGAAAGGTTTATATAGCTCACAGTTTGTGGAAGTTTTAGTCTGTACTCAGCTGGCTCCAAGGCAGAGTGGCACATGGCAGAGGGCAGCAGCTCATGGCAGCAGGAAAAGCAAAAAGGCAAGAGCAAAAGTCAGGAGTAGCAGTGACAGAATAGTGGCAGAGTGAAAGCCTTCCTCCCTTCTTTATATTGTATTCAGGCTATCTGACCCTGGGTGGGATTATACCCATAATTGGATCATGAATCAATCACAAAGTCTAGAAACTGCCCCAGAACTACATGAGGCCTTGAAGGAACATCTAGACACAAACTATAACAATGATGCACATTGTCCTCTGCATTATAGAATGTTTAGAAGCACTCCTTAACCCACTACATGACAGTGGCACCTACCTTTTGGCATTTAAATCCAGCAATGTTTTTAGACAATGCCAAATGTCCCCTAGACAGCAGATGAAAATTATCCCCAGGTAAGAATCCTAACTTTAGCCTAGTGGATGCTTTGCTAAAAATGATGAACAGTGTAAAGCCTAGAGTTTGGGAGCTTAAGGATTTGGCATTCACTAATGTTCTTGTAGCACTGTGATGCAAAAGGAATGCTTCTGGTAGAGGAAGAGGTTTCATACAGCAGAGACCACTGATACTGGTTATTGAGATCCTCCAGTTAAACTTCCTTCTGGTTTTTTTGTCTTCTATACTTTCTTTTATTATTGTCAGTCTTTGTTTTTTTTTTTTTTTTTTTTTTTTTTTTTTTTTTTTTTTTTTTTTTTTTTTTTTTTTTTGTTTTTTTTTTTTTTTTTTTTTTTTTTTTTTTTTGCTTTAAACAATTTATTTAACTGAAATGGACTTCTATTTGTTTCTGAAGTGACTTCCTTTAATTTGATACATCTTTTCCCCAGGATGATTTACAGGATATTCAAGCCAATATAAATATCTTATAAATATTTGATTATTTGGGTATAACCTGCACAATACCTCAGCAATCTTTGAGCAAGAAA
>PVKA01030253.1:0-27447 GCA_004027165.1 Ctenomys sociabilis
ATAAACCCTGAGAAGACTTCAATGACCACATAGGAAATATAAAGTTCATGTGTTGGTATATAAGTTTTGATCTACCTAGGTCTTGGCCATCCAGCAGAAAAGTATAACGTATAAAAATGAAGTATACATCGTGAGCCCATAATATTAAGCTGAGCTGTAAATGGATATGGTCGACAATTTCTTTGAATAACTCCCTATGGTTGCAGAATGCTGGACTGTGTTGGATTGTGGTGTCGAGTTCAAGCACATAAGGTGGTTGAATGTCAACAGAGGAAGATCACTATGAATGGGCTGCATGCATAGTGAGACCCTGCACCAAAAAAATAGAAAAAAAAAAAAAAAAAGAAAAGCAAAAAATCTAAGTCCCTGGCATTTCCATACACATTTCAGAAATGGCTTGTCTGTGTTCTCAAAAGCCCACAGGGAATTTAGAAAATTCATGTTAATGTTGAATACACACATACATATATTTGTAAAATTTGTGGGAGAATGAACATCTCAACAATTTTAAGCCTTCCGATTAATAAATATGGTACTTATTTCTATTTACTTATGTCATAAAACATTCCTCAGTTCTACTTAGGAAATGTAATTAAGATGATATTCCACATCTTTTGATAAATTATTCCCTTAATATTTTATGGTTTTGATAATATTGGACATGGTTGAATTAATTTTAAATTTTCAGTTGTCTAAAATTGATTGGTTGTTTTTTTGGTATTGAGAAGCAAAACCAGAGCTTTCACCCTGAGCCATATCTCTAACCCTCTTTATTTTTATTTAGAGACACATCTTTAACTTGCCCAGCCTAGGCTTGAAGTCTCCCAGTCTCCCAGTTTCCCCAAGTGCCTAAGTCTCCCAGAGTGCTAGGATTTCAAGAGTGCACCTGCATGCCTAGCTCCTCCATCTTTTTAAAAAAATAGCTATGGACCTGGAACACCTGTGTTCAGAGGGGGCCAAGAAGGAAGCAGTGAGAGAGGAGGGTTGAAGCCTGAGTCAAATGTGTGCGTCTGGGGTCCACATGCTCTGCAGCTAGTCTCTGAAACAAAGGCGCTGACTGTGGAGAAGATGACTCTAGGTGTAGCCTCCTCCCATCCTTCCTTCCTTCTGTTTTAGCTTATCTAGAATTGGGAATAGCGGCACTGTGGGTCCCTTTGTAAAAATTGAGATCAGTTCTTCTTGTAGTAAATAATGATTAAGCTTAAATTCTTGTATGAAACAATATTGGAAAACTGTTATGGCATGAGGTAACTAGGCACTTTCGCTGCAGGCAGGGGCATTCCAGAACAATCCGGCTGAGTTACCCCATTTGCCCCAAAACAAGGAATTGCTCCCTGGGTTAGGAACACTGGTAACTCAGAAGCAGCTAAGCAAATCGGAAGGTTCCTTGTCCTTCTGTGTCTATTTTGGTCTCCATTACCCACCCTTCTCAGTGACTTAGTGCATCCTGGAGAACTGTTTATTTGGAAACTCAGCACCGTCTGTATCATAAACAACTGGAGCTACATCAAATGCTTTGGCAGGCAGAAAAGAGCACAGAGTTTATGTTTCCCAGTGCAATGAGTAATTTCAGCCAGATATAAATCGCTGTTAAATCAATATGCTGTTTCTAGCTGCTTAGAACATGCATTCTCTTGATTGATCATAACACTATGTATTTTCCCAGAAAATTCTGATTGTCTTTGCAAATTCTGCTCTCTTCGACTTTAATGACCTTTGGCAATGATGTGAAGCAGCGATTTGCTTAACTCCCTAAATCCTGATAGAAAAGAAGGAAATAGAGTCATAGATAAACTCTAGGACACAAAGAGGTTTCATAATAAGGCAAGTAAATTTAAGAGAGGAAGGGAAAATGTGGAAATAGAAAGAATATAAAAGCAAGGTAAGATGCTTTCAGAATTAAGGCAATGTGTATGTTATAAAATTCCATCATCACTAGGAGCAAAACAGTGAGAGTGGCCGTGTCCAGCCACCTTTACAAGAGACATGACTGCATCATTGTCCTCCTTAGCTAGAAAACTAGTTCTAGCTCTGGTGAGTAAATAACCAATTGAAAATTTTCTTCCAAGGGAGATCATTTAAATGTGAAGATTATCAATGTCTAATTCATTTAACAACAGCATATAAGCTATTATATTCTGTTATTAAGTGGCCTTGGACATCAATATAATCTACCAAAAGCTATAAAGTCAATATGACAGCATTATGGCTTTTCTTCCAAATAGCAAGTACTTTTTTTAAAAGGCTATGTTTTTAAAAAATCCATTTAAAAAGTCACTTAGGTATTTTAACAGTTTGAATTATCTGTGGGAAGCACTGATCTAGCTGTACATATATTGATACACATGATTTTAAATGTATATCATGTTTCATATCAAAGTTGACACTAAGCAAAGCAGTCACCTGACTGTCAGTCTGTCAAAGTGTTCATCAAGTATGCTTTGAGTCACTTTCATCTACTTGTATAGCATTCATTCTCAACCTTAATCTGAGGAAGCATGCACAGCACCTGCAGCAAGGAACACACATCAGGAAAAGTCTTGGTGTCAGCAGATGGAGGTCTGCATGAATGGTGGCTGGAAACTCTGATATTTCCCTCCATGATTCAGGTTGATTTCCCTACAGAGAAGCTCAGCTGAGAGCATTTCAGGGTGGGTAGGTCATCTGACAACTTGACCTTGAGTGTCCCATGAAAGAATACCAGAGGCAAGCATTTAAGAGCTGGGAGATGCTATGCCAAAAGTATAAAACTTTAAGCTCCTGTACACTGCTCCATTGTTGGGATACTTGGGGTTTCTCGTGGTAACCTGCAGAGTTAAAAGGAGATCACAGTCCTCTTTACTCAGTCCATGAAATTTCACAGGAAGTTCCACTTGAAGTTCAAGTTTGGTCACCAAATTTATGGCTTACTCAAAGCAAAATTCATGAGAAATGTCAATATTTCTGTCTCATCATCAAATGAATGTAGTACAGCAGTCACACTACTGTCAGTAAAGAAGCCATCAAAAGTTTTTCACCAAAGATTTTTCTCAAAGGCTCTTATAAAAAAAAAAAAAGACAATTTTAAGACCAACAATGGTAACAATAAAATCAAAATCTGTCAGTGCACTACAAAGTACAAATACTCAGTCTTATGTCACTATGATCCATCTCAGTGTGTTTGTTATCTATGTATAGGAATACTATTGACTTTTGGATATTGACTTTGTATCTTGCTATGGTACCCAGTCCTAGTTTCTTGAAGAGTCTCCGCACTGATTTCCATAATGGTTGCACCAGTCTACATTCCCACCAGCTGTGGAGAAGGATTTCTTTTTCCCTGCAGCCTCTCCAATATTTGTTGTTCTTTGATTTCTTTGTGATAGCTATTCTTTCTGTGGTGAGATAGTATCTCAAAATATCTAAATATTGTCCTACCAATTAGTAGTTCAGCCTTTTGTCTGACTCCTAGGATAGTCTGAATCTACCAGAAGCTATAAAGTCAATACGACAGCAGGGTTAGCAGGGGATCCGCAGGGTACTACCCAAGACCTCTAGCCAGCCTACTGGGCTGCTCAAACATTTTGAGGAACTTATCTCAGCTGAAGAAGCCATGATTTCTCTGAAATATTGATGTCCAAGGGTGCAGCACAAGGTAGCAGGATGGCATAGCAATTGTTTTGTGGAGTTAATGACGATGTTCTTTATGTCTGTTGAGGACATTGCCAGGTCTGTGTAATAAACAGCTCCTGTTTAAATGGTCTGAGCTCTGCCAGGGATGCTTCCAAAGCCTCCTGCACTCCACAGCCACAGCCGCTGCCAGAATGTAGGGCCAAAGCAGAAGCAGACTTGTGGGTGGCCCTAGCCCAACCTGCTGGACCTCCCCTCTATTGATTACAGTGGAAGCCCTGATATCTATAGGCTTTTATTAGACCTGTGAGGTTAAATTATAGAAAGACAAGCAGGTTCATGCCAACTCTGAAATGGTTCATTTTTAAGTCACAAAGCAATGCCTGAAAAGGTTTGCACCCCTGTAGCTGAAGATAATGTGAAGGAGAGAAAAAGTTTTTTTAAAGATTGCTTGGCTTTTAGAAAATCTGGCTGCTTTGAAAGTATTCCATGCTCCAGGACGGAACTGGGTGTTAGAGGACACATAAAGTGACTTGTAGTTATAACACCATGACTTCTCCACCAACAGTCATTTGTATACATCCTAGTGCTGCAGGATTCCTCTGTGAGGTTTACTAGGCCAAGCTACGGACCCTTATGGGCTAAGAACATGACGTCCATGTTCATATCTTTTGCAGCTAGCATGGTGACTAGAGTGAAATAGGACAGGATGGAAAAGATAATGAAGGAGACAGGCTCTTTCTGTTAATCTACTGGTTTTCTAAATATTTATGATAACCTAGCTGAATGTGATCTTAATGTCACTTTTCTCAGGAAATACCGGAAAGAATATCAGAGGAAGAGATTAAGTAGAAAGAGTACTTTTATCTATTTGTTTACTTATTTCTTTGTATTTTTAGGGAAAGGTCTATTGGGTGTTCAGGGTCTCACTACTAGATCAGATTCCTAGTGATCCGCCTATTTACAGCCTCCCAAGAGCTGAGAATACAGGCCCTTGTACTGCCACACCCAGTGTCAATT
The DNA here is from genome assembly GCA_004027165.1 of Ctenomys sociabilis. Lineage (NCBI taxonomy): Eukaryota > Metazoa > Chordata > Mammalia > Rodentia > Ctenomyidae > Ctenomys > Ctenomys sociabilis. The sequence goes on from PVKA01030253.1 coordinate 4,630, forward strand.
GCTGTCTCAGTGTACCCTGGGGGCGGGGCTGGCATGGCAGGCCTGGTATTTATTTACATTTTAAAGAGGAAAAATAATAAAAACAATGATAAAGAATTTCAAAACACAATAATAAATTAAAATGATTAATACATTACATATTATCATCATAGTAGTTGCTCAGATTACAACATATATGCATGAAAAACTAATCAAACAATATAAGTCGAAACTGTTCTTTTTAATGAAGTAATAAAAATTAGTAGTATAATTATCTTGGCTATCTTGTGTGTCTGTATGTGTGTGTATATATATTTTTTTCTTTCCCTTCCTTCTTTCTCTTTTCCCCTATTCCAGTTTTTCTTTTGAGAAATTTCTTCTCATTTCCCAATATCGATTGCATGTTTTATATCTTATTTATTCTATCAGTTTCTTACACTAGGGAAATAATACAATGTCTACACATGTGCATCTCATTAATTTCACTTAAGAGTATGGTCCCAAATTGGGTCCATTTATCTATAAAAGTCTTGGGTTGATCTTTCTTTATACTTGAGTTAAATTATCATTATTCACAGATGACATGATACTCTACATAGAAGACTCAAAAAAACTCCACCAAAAGACTTCTAGATTTAATAAGCAAATCTAGTAGCATAGCTGGATACAAAGTCAACACTCAGAAATCAATAGCCTTTCTGTATACAAATAAGAAACTCCCAGAGAAAAATTACAGAAGCTACAACCTTTGTAAATACCTTCCCCAAAAAAGAAATACTTAGAAATCAATCTAACAAAAGGAGCAAAAAATCTATACATTGGAAATTACAGTATTGTGAAAAAAAATAGATCAAAGAGGATTTCAGAAAATGGAAAAATATTCCTTCCTTATGGATAAGAATGAGAAAATGGCCATACTCTCCAAACTGTTATACAGAATTAATGCAATCCTCATCAGAATACCATTAGTATATCTCACAAAACTAGAGAACATATTCGTAAAATTAACTTGGCACCAGAAGAGACCTAGAATAGCAAAGGCAATCCTGGCCAATAAAGACAAAGCAGAAGGCATCAGAATCTCTGACTCAGAATTATACTACAAAGCTACTGTGACAAAGTAAGCATGGTACTGGGAAAGAAAGAAGAAAGAAAGAAAGAAAGAAAGAAAGAAAGAAAGAAAGAAAGAAAGAAAGAAAGAAAGAAAGAAAGAAAGAAAGAAAAGACACCTGAGGCTCAGTGGAACAAATTAGAAGATGTGAATACAACAAACACATTCAGTCATCCTATCTTTGATAAAGGTCCAAACAAGTTCACTGGAAGAAAGATAGTGTCTTTAACAAATGGTGCTGAAAACACTGACTCTTTACATTTTGGGGACTAAAACTAGACCCATGTCTATCACCATGCGCTAAAGTATAGTTAAAATGGATCAAGGATCTAAATATTAAAACAGAAATGCTAAATATACCGGAAGAAAAAGTAGGTAGAAATCTTGAAGACATAAGAATAGGCAAAGAATTCATGAACAAAACTCAAACTGCATGAGAAACACTACAAAGAATCAGCAACTGGGATCTCATCTTATTAAAAAGCTTTTGCACATCAAAAGACACCATCAATAGAATGAAAAGAAAATTGACTTTCCCTCAGACAAAGGACTTCTGTGTAGAACAAACAAATTTTGAAGTTTAAATACTCGAGCGTGTTTTGATCACATGTGTGCTGTTCTGTACCTTGCAAGGTTCTCCTCCGGAGGGAAGCCAGGCTGGTACAGTCGGTCTTCAAGACAGTCCAGAACTCGGCCGTGAAGCAAGGTGACAAAACAACAACCGAAATGGAGGAGGAAATAGGTAACTGGGAGAGGGGGAAAGACAGGAATATTACTGAAAAGCAGCAGCAGCAACAACAAAAGCCCCAGGGCATTTGTACTCTGCCCAAAGCCGAAGTGGAGGTTCCGCAGCAAACCGGAGCGGAGAGTGGGTTGCTTCCTGGACGCGCTGGCCAAGCCAACCTCGGGGCCTCCCAGGCCACGGCAGGCACTGGGGCTGCATCTGCTGAAGAAAGGCAGGCACACCTGCACGGCCGAGGCAGGGGAACCTGCGGTTCTCCAGAAATGACTTGCTCCCTTCGGGAAGTAGCCTGCGCAGAGCTGCGTGAGGATGAGCTGCCTGTGCTTTCACGGAAGCACTCTAGAGCTCAGATGCCTGTGTCTTTCCAGGTACGATGGAGTGGAAGGAGCAAGTTTCATGCTAACCTGCCCCTGTGCTGGTTCTCCTCCTTATTAACACGAGGTCCTGCTTTAGGGCTGAGGATGGCATCTTCCTTTCTGCGCATCTTCATGCTTTCCACTAAGCTGAAAGTGAGTTTAGGGCCGCTGTGGATTCTGCGGGGCACTGACACTCCTTGCAGCTCTCTTCTGTTGGGATCGGCTTCCAGGGAAGCCCTTTATAGTTATGCCTGGCAATCACTGTCACAGGAAGAAGTAATTCCTTTGAAAGGTTAAGGTTTTAAAGATTCCAAATGATTGCTGCCTTGCCTGTTTTAGGATAATCATATTCGTACACTCATGCACATGCTCGTGCACGCGTGTGTGAGTGTGTGCGCACACACACACACACACACACACACACACACACCAAAACTACTCTTCATAAATTATGGGTCTTACAAACTTTGTCAGACACTGAGTTTACCCTGGTGTAAGTTTATTTGAATTTTCTGATCTTCAAGGACATTAAAAGTCTTTGAAAGATAATTCAAATTATTGATAGCATAGACTGATGTTAAATTAATGTTCTGCTTAAGAATTTAACAAGTAATGTCGACGGCATTTAAATCACCTTGTAATCTGGTTTGCTAGAAACGGAATACAAGGTGTGAAAGACTCGAGTGTCATGTGTGGGGCACGCCCTCTAGCGGTCGCACACGCTCACTGCACAGAGTCTGCTCGAGGGCGGAGTGAGCTCAGAGCACCTGCTGCGGTGACGTGCGCTCACGGAAGGGAGCCCCACAGCTTCCCACCTTCAGACGCTCAGGACTCCAAGCAGGCGACAGACAGCTTGGTCCCACGGGAGGGGCACAGTGGAGAGAAGACAGCCCCACACTGGGCACGTGACCCCAGTTGGGACGAGCTTGACCTAGTGTGCAGCATCCGCTGTGGGTGGTCCGGTGTGCGAGGCCTGTTATCTCCGTGGCCCTTAGGGTCACTGACAGGGCACGATACGGTCCCAGTATCGAAACCTAAGCCTGAAGAGAGAGAAAGACTGAACGAATTCGCCCTAGTCACAGAGCCAGGATGGAACCTTACCGGTCTAATCGCACTGATCCCCAAACCTGAGTTCTTTGAGGTGCAAATGGGGTGAGCTGGTACAGACCGTTAAGCATCGTCTTTCACTCCCGCTTTTAAATTTTTCCATAGCAAGCCACTATTTAGTAACAGAAATGGTGCTTGAATGATATGAACAATTCAGAAATACTTGTAATTACCAATTTGTGTTAAACAGAAAAACATCTCTTCTCAGGGCAGCCATGCCCAACCTCCAGAACCTGTAAACACGGTGCCTTAAGCAGCAAGAGTGACTTTGCAGATGCGCCCAAGTGACAGACCTTGAGAGAGGAAGCTGTGTGGATGATCCTGACGGTTCCGAAGTTGTGACAAAGGGACACTGCGACTCAAAGTTGAGCACAGACCCAAATGTATACTCGAAGATTATGAAATATTCAGAATTATGCACAGTAGAAAACATTTTGACTTGAATTATGCAAAAATGTATTATAACAGCAAAACTCTGATCCATAAACCCAAAGTAGTTGTGCTGAAGGAAAAATAGCAAAAAGACTTCTACTCGTGTAAAGTCTGGAAAACACAAACTAATGCGAGGACGCCAAATGCAGATCTGGTAGCTGGGAGAGGGCGAGTGATGAGAGAGAGGGTCATGAAGGGACCTATATGTCCCTTCTCCATGTGGGGACATGACAGTAAACGAACACATTTGCTCCCATGGAAAATCTATTTTCATGGGGGTTACATTTTGCGATAGGGAAGTCATCAATAGAGAACATAGTTTCCACAGGTGATCACTGTTATAAAATTATTAAAAAATTTTTTCTAAACATTTTTATTAAAAAAATTACAGAATGTTTGACATGATAGAGTAGTTAGGGTTACAGTGGTCCCACCCTCCGCCAGGCTGAATAGCCTTGACAGATAGGAGACCAAATGGTACAAACCATCTGCTAGAAAATTTGGACCAAAATGTGTGGGCTATTTGCTTTAGAAATTCTACTGATATATCCTAAAAGCTTTTCAAATGTATCTACTTAATGACTTAAGAAAAAGTGATTTCACACACTCTCACACCCACCAACCTCCTTGCTTTCACGGAAGCCTGATGATGACTTGAGAGTTCTTGGAAATTACATCTATTTCTAATTCATTGCTGTGCTCATCAGCCTTCTATGGCTGTAATGAATACCTAAACCAACCAACTTACAACCAGAGACTATTATTTTGGGTGCAGTCCGTGGTCCACTGCACCCGCCAGAGGTCGTAGTAGAAAGGTCCTCCAGAGCAGCGTGCTGAGCATCAGACTTGGAGAAAGAGACCGAGTTTATGTCTCCTTCAAGGTCATGCCCCAGTGACCTGAAGACCTCCATGGGGCCCTGACCCTGCTAGCTCCCAGAACACCATGCTAGCACTAAGTGCCTAATGCAAGCAGCTTGGGGGACACTTAGGATCCAACCATGGCAATTACAAAACCGTGTGCTGACTACTAATGTGACAAGATCATTCTGTGACTTCCTGAGAAAGAAGGACTCAAGTCACCATTTTCCTAGAACTAGAATAAGGAAACCAGCAGGCAAGCACCCAAAGGTGTACCAGCAGGGCCACAAGGGGCACTGCTCTCCAAAATCTTGATGAAGCCTAAACTGTAGATCAGCCAAAATAAATGGCAATATTTTGAAATCTCACATCACTATTTGAAGCGTTGAGGAGATCTATATTCTAAAAAAGAAGCTTCTGAATATTACATTGCTTAACAAAATAAATGACGTAGTATCTGAATTAAAAATATCTAACGTGAAATAAACAAGTGCGCAAAGACAAATGTAGAATGACAACATTAATGTATCACCTAAAAATGTCAGATTTATGGAGCGCACACCCATGGGAAGCAGAGGGCAGGAGGGGTAAGGGCTGGTGGAGAGAGATCTCCTCTCAGGCCCAGGAGTTTCCATCAAAAAGGAGGAGAGGCTTCTGGCCAGCTGTTCCACAGAGCAGCAAGTATGGTCAGAGCTGTATAGTGCAGATTGCAAAATAATAAGAGCAAATTTTCAATATTCTGAGCACAAAGTTTTTAATGGAATGGATACATTAATTAGCTTAGTTTGTTCATTCAAGATGTGTGCATGTATTAAAATATCCATTGTGCACCATAAATATATACAACTATTATTTGTTAAATAAATTTTTTTAAATTCTAATAAGTAAAAGCAGGTATAAGTTTTTATCTCAATTGGTCTCCTTCTTGTCAATGTTTAAGTATCTGCCCAATTTAAACTATGCATTTGTCCCCATGAGCATGTCCATATGGGCAATGCAGAAGGGATTAGAGAGAACATAACATACTGTTGTGTTTAAATGTTCACTAGCTGTGCTCTCTTTGGAGGAACGAGGCCCTCTCTATAGCATGACTCAGTAGCTTTTGAACCTCTGTCACATCTTTTCTCCCTTTCCCTGATGCCTTTCTCCATCTTCAAAGCATCCAGAATGGACTCCACTGTGTATGAGGATGCATTTCTATAATTAATGATTGTAATGGTTTAATATTTGTTGGGACATTTTGCTAAGGTGACTACAAGAATAAAAGTGCACATATGTAAATCCTGTGAGGCATGACAGATGCTTTCATTTATTATTGTAGTTTTGTTTGCTTATTACCTGATTTTTAAATGAATATAGATTATATCATGTTCATTTATAATATAGACTGTTTTGTAAGTGTATACATTATATGCAATGTGTAATATATATGTTGGTCACTTCTGTGTTGTTTTGAAAGCCCATCAGAGGGAAGGGCAGCAACTCATTCATGCATCCTACTGTTTCAGCAGCAGACTTTCACATAGAGCAGCCAACCATCAAGGCTTGAGTCCCACCGAGTTTCCTGCCATCAGTGCTGTGTGGCCCTAGGGTGTCATGGCTCTTCTGTTCCTAGCAGACATTGTTACTAATCAGCTCTCAGAGCCAGAAGCCGGCAGAGTGAACCCTGTTCCCAAGGAATGCCAGTCACCTGATGACTTCCTTGCTGTGGCAAACAGTGGTTTCCAGGCATTTAAATCATGTAACATTGTAGCCAAGGATGGAAGACAACATTCCATGCAATGGGAATCCCACCACCCCAAAGCAGAATAGTTATCTTAATTCAAACAAAGTGGACTGCAAGCCAAAATGAATCCAAAGAGGCAAAGGTGACTATTTATTGGATATATGAATGCTGTAGCAGGAAGAGATAACAATTATTAACATATACACTGAACAATAGCCCATCTAATTTCATTAAATAAGCACTATATAGAAGTTGTGGTATTTTATACAGTGAAGTACTACTCAGTCCTAAGGATGAATAAACCTGAGACTTTTATAGATAAATGGATGAAACTTGAGAGCATACTCATATGCAAAATAAATCAGAGTCACATATGTAAGCATTGCATTGTTACCCTTGCATAAGAAACTGAAAGACTAAGGTCTTAAATGTACCACAGATACCATGAAACAGGAAGAAATTCACAAAGGGAAAGGAATGAGAATGGTGAAAGGGGAAAGGACAGTTGAAAAAAGAGAAAAAAATACAATTCAGTTATACTATTAATGTCTTTTAGTTAATTAAAATGGAAGGTTTGTGCTTTTATTGATTGGAGAAATTTTATTCCCGTATCTTATACCATGAGCAACTACTTTAAATATAACAAGAAATGTTTCATCTACTGTCATTCTCCTATTATCTTGTTATGAAATTTAGTTAGATATTTTTTCCATAAAATAAAAAGACATATAGAAGATTAGGTAAACACAATTACAGTGGGGGCTTCAATACCATACTATCACAAATAGATCAATTAGATAAAATAATCAACAAAGAAATATCAGAGTTGGACAAAACCTTTAAATAAATGGACTGCATAGTTGTCTACAGTGTTCTTCCAGACAACACCAGAATGTGCATTCTTCTCAGGGGAAGCAGAGACCTTTTTCTAAAAGGAGACCACATACTAGCCAATGAAGCAAGCTTAAGTACATGAAGTCCCTAAGTTACAAGCAATCTCACTTCCAGGAGAACATTCTGAGTCAGACTGGCTCACAGTTCTGACAAGGAGAGTCCTACTCATTCTTGTCCCACATGTGCACTGTGTGCTGATTGGCAGCACGCCCTAGTGTCCCCTCTGCCTCACCACTGCTTTCAGGCATCCGAGGCTCAGAGTGAGCCCTGCACTACTGTACACTGTCACACCGTACAAAAGCACACAGCAGCACAGCTGTGACACTGTCCAGCAGACGCTGGAGCCACTTCTGCAATTTGCTCAGATCTAAAAATGTTTCTTGAGTGAGGTCCATTAATACCTGTGAAAGTTCACAACTCGAGTGTCTGTAAGCTGGGGATTTGCTGTAAATGTAAAAGAATTGAATTATGTTATGTGTATCAGCTATCAGATCATAAAATTAGAAACCAAAGACAAAACAAATCATAGAAATTATTCAAATACATAAAAAGTAAATATTACACTCTTAAAAAAATGGATTAAAGAAAAAACTCCACTTTTATAACTAAATGATAATGCTAATACAATACACCAGTACTTATGAGACACAGTACAAGTAGTTCTAAGGGGAAATTGATAGCTATGAACATCCACATTACAAAAACAGAGAAAGCCCAAATAAATAAGGTAATGATGCACTTCTAGGTTCTAAGAAACAAACACACAAACCAACAAAATTAAATACAATCCAAACCCAAAGCTAGTGCAAGAAAGGAAATTACAATGATCAGAGAAGAAATCAATGAAGTTGAGACCAGAAAGAAAAAAAAAATTACACCCAAGAATCAATGAATAAGAGTTGGTTCTCTCTTATGAATAAAGATAATAGACAAATCCTTCATAATCCAACCAAAAACGAGAGAAAAGACTCAAAAATTCAGTGATAGATGAATAGATGAAATAAAAGTGGGCATTATCAAAATGATAAAACAGTACAGAAGTAGACTTCAGAAATCAGAAAAAATTAAATTTGTAAGAACATATAAATTGTCAAAACTTGATTGAGAAGATTTAAAACCCTTTATAATCTAATAATAAGCAATGAGATTGAAGTAGCAATTTAAAAAAACCTACCATCTAGAAAAAGCCCAAGGCCAGATCAATTAATTCCTGAATCCTAGAAAAAGTTAAAGGAAGATCCAACACTAATACTCTTCAAATTCTTTAATGCAACTGAAAGGTAAGGGCTATTCCCAAAATCATTCTTAGAAGCTCCCATTAGCCTGATTCCAAAACCAGACAAGGATCCAACCAAAAATGAGAACTCTAGGCCAATATTTTTTTAACAAATATAGATGCAAAACTCCTCCAAAAGACATGGCAAGAAGAGCTCAACAAATCATGCACACAACTTATCAGAATAAATGAGGCTCTTCCCAGGGATGCAACAATGGTTCAATATATGTAATCAAGAAATATGATGAAGCACACAAACAGAAACAAAGACAAATATATGATCATTTCCCTAGACACAGTAAAAGCCATTGATAAACCCTACTATTTTCCTTCACACAGACACACACACACACACACACACACACACACACGCAAACCACTGCTGAAGAAAATAAGTATCGAAGGACTCTATCTCAATTTGACAAAGCCTGTTCATGGCCAGCCTACTGCCAACATCACATTAAGGGGAGAGAAGCAGACATCTTTCCCTCTAAAGTCAGGAAAGAGACAGGGACGTTCACTGGTGCCACTGTTGTTCAACACAGAGCTCAAAACATTAGCTGGAGTAATAAGGGCAGAAAAAGAAATGGAAGGGATATCTATAGGAAAGAAATGAAATTATAAATTTCTGACCATTATTCTCTACATAGAAGACCCCAAAATTCTTCTAAAAGACTTCAAGAATTCATAACCAAATACAACAATATAGCAGGACACAAATTATAGCATCCATACATCAATAATGAATTCACTGAGAAAGAAATTAGAAAAAATGCCATTCATGATAGCAGCAAGAAAAATTAAATTCTTAGGATTTAACCTAAGGAAGTAAATTTCCTTTGTTACAGTTTTCTTTGAGAATTGAAGAAAACATCAGAAAATAAAAAGATACCCCTGCTCCTGTATAGGCAGAACAAGTACAGTCAAAATGACCATAGTTCTGAAACTAATATATAGATTTAGTTCAATCACAATCAAATTTCTAACAGCACTCTTCACAGAACTGGAGAAAATAATCCTAAAATCTATATGAAACTAGAGGAGACCCTGAATAGATAAAGCAATCCTAGAAATAAGCGCAAAGCAGGAAGCATCACATCCCAGGCTCCAAGTTATATTACTCAGCTGCAGTGATAAAAAAAATGGCACAAAAATAAACATGAAAATCCGTGAAACAGAACAGAGCGTGCAGAAACAACCCCACGTGCGTGAGGCTATTTGACCTTTGACAAACGGCCCTAAGACACATGGTGAAGGTAAGATAGTAATCAGTCATGCTGGGAAAATTGGGACATTGACATTAAATATACAACTCTCACCACATACTAAGCTAAAATCAAAATGGATCAAAGAACTAAATTTAAAACAGAAACATCGAACTTGCAGGAAGATAATAGATAAAACTCTTGAGATCACAGGTGGAGGCAAGAACTTTCTAAACAGAATCCTGGTTGGTCAAGAAATAGTACTGAAAGCAACACATATGATTATATTAAATCAAAATCTTCTGATTGCTATGATTCATAGAGGGTTGTGGCTATCTGATGTAATGAAGACGTTTTGCATGTACAGGAAACCACTTGTAAATGGGGCACACGACAGGGCACAGCAAAAGAAATAACCAAGAGGGAAAAGACAAACCCAAAAATGAAAACATTTTGCCAATTATTTCTCAAACAGAAGACTAATATCTATAATATATAAAAACACAGAATTCCATGCCAACCCCACCCCCGGGCCATACTGAGACAGTGATTGAGACTGGGTGTGGTGGCGCATACCTGTAATCCCAGCACTTGGGAGGCTGAAAACAAGAGGATCACCAGTCCGATCTGTGTAGTGAGACCCTGTAGATCCTGTACTAAATAACTAACTAAATATATATATATATATATATCACAAAAATTTAGAGCCCCCCAAATACTCAGTCAAGAATGGGCAATCAAAATGACCGTGTGCCTCACAGACGTGCAAATAGCCAATAGATCCATGTATTTACTGCCAGCATCACTAGCCACTAGAGAAATACAAGTTAAAATAACACTGAGATTCCATTTGACCCCAGAAGGAGTGGCAATATCAAGAAATGGATTGCAACCAGTGGCTGTGAGGCCATGGGGAAAAGTTAGCACTGCTCCATTGCCTGTATAACCACTGTGGAAATCAGGTGACTATGCCTCAAAAATCTAAACCAGAACTCATTTTGACTTGGCGAGTTCCCCTTCTGGGAATCTTTTCAAAAGCCTTAAAGACATCATATTTTAGTAATACACACACATGTGCTATAGCAGCACAATTCAAAATAGCTGAATCTTAGAAGCACACTCTTTGTCCGTCAAAGACAAATAGAAAAAGGAAATGTGATATTTACACAGGATGCAGCATTTGTTTGCCTTAAAGAAAGACAAACTTGAGTCATTATAGGTAAATGGATGCACCCCAAGGCCATACTGTTAAGTGAAATAAATCAGCACACACACTCAAAGCTCATATTTTTTTTCTAACAGGAGAAACACAAAATATACAGAGTGAAATAAAAGATAGATAACAGGAAGTAGGAATGTAAACTTTCTCAAAAGGAAGATCTGAGATGAGGGAAAGGGGAGGAAGGGAGAAAAGGGATCACACTTGAGCTGTGCCAGGTACCTGCACCAATCCCACTCAAGGGGCACGTTATGGACCACAAGCAATTCTAACAGAAACAAAACAAAACAATGAAATAAAACTGTGTTCTGCCCCACGCGCAGCACACCCTCTCTGGAGCACTCAGCACCTCTCACACCCTGGCTACATGGCTCCCTTCTCAGGGTCCTGGGCCATCCCCCTGATTCATGCCCAGCACGGCAGATTCTTGTCTTTCTGGTCCCTGCTGCACCCCACAGCATCAAGATCAAGGATTCCCATGTGGCCTGTATTCATCACTATTCTTGAATAATTTTAAAAATTTTATAAAATCACCTATAGAAGTGATTACACATATTTTATTGGGTCTGATGTTAATGGGTCTACTGTGTGGACAATATTTTTCTTATATTAAAAATCATGTACCCAATTTTGTAACTTATAAGTGGTTTTTTGTACACACAAAAATCATTATTAAATCAGACATAATTTCTCTATGAATCATACCCATCAGAGTCCTTGTACCATAATGCTGTGAAGAAACAGCTTTCTGACTCCCTGGAGTCTAGACTGTGGCCCCCTCCACCCGTCTACTGCGTGTGTGCGTGTTCCACCTCACTTCTATCCCAGTGCCTTCACACCACTAACAGTTTCAGATATTGTTGCACATGCACCCAGGTGCTTGCACACACAGAAATGCCTGGAGACTCTGGAAACTTTGCCAATTGTAAGAGTTAGTTTGTGTGCCAGATTATTGGTGCATGTAAAAAGTTGGAAAAACACCAACCATCCTACTCAAGCCTCACTGTGAGTAATGGAATGAACACCAGGTTTAAATAGAAGGTATAATGACAGTGAGATGTTTTAAAGTAAGTGTACAATATATACATTAGGTCCAAAATAACCCTAACTATCAATGATTCCCACTACCTTTCATTATCAACTCAATTCACCAAATATTTATTGTGCATCAACACCAATAACCTAAACCACAAGGACTTCACAGAAGTCGGAGATGCTATCATGCATGCAAAGAGAAAAACACTCCAGGTTGGTGCACTGGGCACTCACAGACCCTTCCATGGGGGCTCAGCTGGTGTCGGAGCACACGGGATTTAGAGTCTGACTGTGTCCTCTGGCTTTGCTCTAGGAGGAAAAAAGCTAGTTGTTGCACCTCAGTCTGAATTTTACTAAATTAAACTAAACTATTAAACTTGAAAGCTAATGTTAAGAAAGAGTTTGGAAATGGTTGTTCAATTTCTTTTTATTTTTTTAAATGTATGTGCTGCCAAAGCCAGCAGTAAATTTATTCTTTTACAGAAATATCAAATATTTGGAGGTCAGGGAACAGAAAAGAGATGCGAACCCCGTCCCTGCTATGTTCCAGGCATGCTCACCAGAACCACAAGCAATTTCACAACCCCAGCTGCCTGCAGGCTGTGATTTGGAGTCTTCTGATCCAGTGGAAGGCTTGCTACTTGGAAACTTGGCACAAGTATAAGGCACCCAAATGCCAATGTTGCCATGCTGCAACAGTGCCAGGCCATTCTGAAGGTCATTTATAGTAGGTATCTAATTGGTAACCATGGCATCTCTTGGGGATATGTATCAGGTGCCCCATGGGACGGCACAGGCACATGGATGCACGCTTTTCCACAGGACGACCCTGCCACTGTGTGAGGTATGTGAGCTGCAATAAGGACATGAGCTCCCTTTCTCTGTGTGCCTGGCCGGGTCACCTGCACAGAGAGGAGGAGGTTATTCATGACAAGAGGAAGCTGGATGGCGACAAGAGAGAGCTGGAGCCTTCTCACATTCTGTTCACAACTAGTGCCTCTGGGCTCCACGCAGGGGAAAGTGTTCTCTTTTTTCATGGAACCACTCAGTCTAGACTAGAGATAGCCCACATCTGCATTCTGAGATTAAATGACTTGCCTTGGATGCACCCACCCTTCTCTCCCAGCCATTTTTCCTCTTAATCACATTTGCATTCTACTATGTTAAAAAGGCTTCAAGGCATTATCAACACAGATAAACTGACATTCTCAGAGTAGCTGTGTGCTCCAAGTTCAATTTTTAGGTCTTTTCCAGCTTTACTTCCATTTCTTTACTTAGCAACCAACAGTGTCTGCTGGTCACTGTGAACACAATCGTCAATATGGGCTCAGAGCCTGAGGCACTGAGCTAACTGTGCTATGGTTTGCATCCCCCCAAAGCCTCATGCAGTCGTGGGCTGAGCTTCTACAGCTTGTGATTAATTCATGATCCAATGCTGGGATTACAGCTGCAAGTGCTCCATGCACCCTGTGGCAGGCGGCCTGGATTCAATAAAGAGAGGGAAGGGGGCTTGCACTCTGCCTTGCTCCTCCTTTTCTTTTACAGGCTTTGCTGTTTTCTGCTGTCATTAACTGCTGCCCTCTGCCAGGTGCCACCCTGCCTTGGAGCCAGCCAAATACGGACTGAAAGCCCCACAAACTGTGAGCTAAATAAACCTTTCCTTTCTTAATTCTGGGAGTCAGGTATCTTGAACCAGCAATGAGAGAAAAGTAACTGAGACAAGCTGAATAGTATGTGACTACCAATTCCAGGAGAAGATGGAAAGAAACTTAGAAACATCATACTCTCAGCAAAGTGATGTCTAAATGGTTTATTTGATATACACAATGTGGTGTCATGTGTTATATCAGATGCTTATATCCTCGGGTTTCAGTGATTATCGAGCAGAGATTTTCACTTTGAGGTTTACAAATCTCTGAGGCCTCTCGTGGGGTAAAGAGTTGAACAGAAATGTTCTAAGCCTGCTTAGTCTGGTGCTCGTGCTTGCCCTTATTTCACGAGTGGATCCTCAAAACCAGGAGAGTAGGGTGTCCACTCCTCTGGGTCTCCCTCAGCCCTTCAGGCCAGGTGACATGCCTTCTGGCCACACTGGTTGTCCCTCATGGGGGTCCAGTACCACACCGTTGCTTTTGTTGTTTGCTCACTTTTCTCTCTTCTCTAATAAAAATACCATCCAGAGAACAGAGACCTTTTCTTCTGCCTCTGCATTCACATCTGACACACACTAGGTGGTCAGTAAGCGTTGGCCAAGCCATGGTCTGAGTGCAAGGAAAGATGACGATGGGTCTGTTCACAAAGACTTAAATTCATGAACAAGAACATTCATTTGTGTATCAGACCATGAACACAGGAGTCGGTAAGGCACATGGGGACGTTGCCTGATGCAGCCCTCACCATGCTGGAGTCCTCAAGGTCAGCCTGTCCACCACTGTGCCATGGAACAGGGAGCAAAGGTGAGCTGAAAGGGTTGCAAAATACGATGGGGAGGGGTGTGCGGGCAAGTGCACGCACAGGCGCAATGGGCACCTGTGCGTCATACCCCGGGGCTACTACTAGGTGGGAAAAGAGAAGCTTCCCCCCCCATTCCACTCCTTTTTCCTATTAATTCTCTTCTCTTCTGACATTTAAACAGGCAAATTTCGGCTCCCAGGCATCAAAATCCCCACTGATAAAACAGTAAAATTTAACATCCTTTCTAACCCTGACTCAAAGGAATTGCAAGAAATTTCCCTATCCATAGAGTATCTTTCATTGTCGGTTTTAAATTTCTACCAAACGTCAGAAGGGGGCAGCATTTATTCACAGTAAGAAAAGCATAACCCCCCCCCCCCCTTTATCTTCTCCAACCTTCACAGCAAGGATGGAGAAGAATTCAGGTTTTCTTTAACTTGACCAAGTATATGAGCTGTCAAGAGTAACAAGAATGGGGGCCGAGGAGATGGCTCAGTGGAATAAACGCTTCCTGGCAAGCACAAGGGCCTGAGTTCCGCCTAAATAAATAAAAGAAGTATGGGACTCCTAGGTCCACTCTCAAATAATTGGATGAGAAAACATCCTGTCTCTCCTGCTCACACCCAAGGAAGTCCCTGAGCAGCCTAGCTTCTGACACAGTAGATGTTCAGTAAATTAATGCTTGATAAACACTAGACACAGCTTCAGGCATGTGCATGCGAGCAGCAAGCCCATCTTTGGAGCTTCTCTCTAACTTCATGGCCCAACAGTCCTGTACCCCTGCAACTCTCCTCTGTGCTCAACTTCCTCCAAGTTATTGGTTCATCCATCCAATTAATTAACATATTATCATATAAAACCATATATATATATTTGTATATTTTAGGGAATGGTCTACAGGGTGTGCAGGTTCTCACTATTAGATGGGACTCATAGTGATCCACCTGTTTACAGCCTCCCAAGAGCTAGGAGATTACAGGCATGTGTCACCATGCCCAGTCTCAATTGCTGTCTCAGCATACCCTGGGATCAACCCCCGGCACCTGCACTTGCTTGCAGGTGCTTTAATCTGCTGAGCTATTTGGCCAGCCCAAGTTAATAAATATATTGGACAGCTCATAGCGTCAGACTCTGCTCTGACTCCTCAGCCCTAGACAAATGCACACTACATTACCTGGTGTCTTACAATAGAATAGTCCATAAGGTGACTACATGAGGGAGCAGGGTTAGGCTGGAAGTCACCTACATTTTCATATGTGCTAGGAAGTAGATTTTATAGCAAAGGAGGGGGAGTTCCAAATACTGGACACAACCAGTCAGGAAGGTGATCATTTTGGGGCAAGGGGACCTGCTTGTTCAGTTTCCCTGGGCTCCACCTGTGTGGGGTTCCTTGGGGTAACCCTCAATTGTTGTGGTTCAGAACAAGCAAATGGGAGGAACAAAGGATCTTCTGAGGTCACTGGCATTGCTTCTTCTCCTGGGGTTGCAGAGGGAGGCCTTGGAGCAAGTCATTTTCCAGGGACGCCACTGGCAGTTTCAGAGGATCCCAGCCAGGGCTTTCTGTAAGGGTCTGCTCTGCTGCCTTTAACATAATCTCCACCACTCACTGCTCATCACTGACTTTATCAACAGAATTCATTTTTTGGGAAACAATTTTAGGCTGACAGAAAAAAATAACTATCGTATCTCTGGTGTTGTATCTACAAAGTTCTTACCAAATCCAGGCCCCCAGGCCACCAGTCTAGTTCCCTTTCTTGCTTCCTGTCTTCTTCCTTTTTTCTTTCTTTGTTGCTTGCTTTTTTTCTTTCCTTCCTTCCTTTCTCTCTTGGCAAACAACTGTCCAGTTGTTCTAACATCATTTACTGAAAAAGCTACCTCTGTTCTTTTTTCAGCCTCTTTTATCAGAATTCAGCTCAGCTTATTTTTGTCTATCTTGAGGATCTTTATTCAGCTATTTGCCTATTCATTTGTTAACAACACTATCTTAATTACTGTAATTTTATACTAGGTCTCAAAGTTGTGTGGTGTCAACTGTCCAAATTTATTCTCTCTTCACTGGTATGTTGCTTATTCTTGGTTTTTGCCTCTACATAAAAACTTGAGAATCAGTTGGTTGATATCCGCAAAATACCTTTCTGGGATTTTGATTAATAGTGAGCTGGGAAAAACAGATATTTTTACAATACTGAGTCTTTCTATCCAGAAAGATGAAATATTCATTTACTTTTGCTTATTTCTTACATCAGAATTTCATAGTTTCCTCACATGAAGCCTATACACTTTTACTAGATTTGTATCCATCCCAGTTTGGAGCATGCTAATAGGAGTGAGAGCATCTCTTGTTCTACACTGCACTCATCCACTTCCGGCGCAGAAGACAGCGGCTGCCTGTGGCACGCTGGTCCTGTATCCCACAGCCTTCTCACTGTTTCTTGCTAATTCCAGGAGGGAACCCTTGTCCTTACTGTGGACTTGTCAGTTCTTTCAGATATTCTTTTTTTTTTATAAATAATTTCAGTTTTATTAGTTTTCAATACAACTTTGGAAAGGACTGCAGGAAACTAGGTTACAAATTTTAAACAATGACTACATTGAAAATAAAATTTTAGATAAATGCCAGCAGTGCTGTGGAAGTTTTATAAAAGTCTAAAAAATTGATTCATTTGCTTGGATATACAGCAGGTCCTCCAGATCTGCGGGTTTGGCACTTACAACTGAAGCCAACTGTGAATTGAGTCATTCTTTAATAATATCTGTACAGAACATGTGCACATGTGTTTTGTCCTTACCCTCTACACAATGTCGTAGAAAGCTGCATATGTGGCATTTGCATTGCTCTTTCAGATATTCTACCTGGACAATAATGTCGCCTGTGAGCAGACAGTTTTATTTCTTCTTTACAAACCTGAGCATTTCTTGCTTCCTGTGTACAAAAGGAACAGTGAGTGGTGCACTCCTGTCCCTAACCTTGGTTTTTTTTTTTTTTTTTTTTTTACCGGAACTGGGGATTGAACTCAGGCCCTTGCGCTTACCAGGGAAGCACTTACTCCACTGAGCCATCTCCCTGGCCCCTGGCTCCAACCTTGGCAGGGCCTCTTACTTTCTCACAATGCAGTGTGAGGTTTTTGCAATCAAGTTCAGGGAACTCTCTATTTCTGTTTTGCTAAGAGTTTTTGTCATAAAACTCTTTTGCCCAAAGCATGAGCAGGTTCTGAATTGTGTCACCCATATCTTTTCTTATTTATTATGATCATGTGGCTTACTTCTTTAGCTTGTTAATATGCTGGGTTGCATCAACTGATTTTCCACTGTTGAAGTACCTTGTCTATTTGGGATGAATGCCATTTGGGTGAAGTGTATAATTCTTTCTATAAATTGTTAGATTCGATTTGATATCTTTCTTTTGGAGGCATTCCTAGGTCTCTTAAGATTCCGCCTCTCTCCCTCTCCCTCCTGTCTCCCTCTCCCTTTCTCTGTTTCTCTAAAACTAGAGCCACTGGAGATGGCTCAGTGGAGTAAGTGCTTCCCTGGTAAGCGCAAGGGCCTGAGTTCAATCCCCAGTTCCGGTAAAAAAAAAAAAAACAAAAAAAACAAACCAAGGTTAGGAACAGGAGTACACCACTCACTGTTCCTTTTGTACACAGGAAGCAAGAAATGCTCAGGTTTGTAAAGAAGAAATAAAACTGTCTGCTCACAGGCGACATTATTGTCCAGGTAGAATATCTGAAAGAGCAAGGCAAATGCCACATATGCAGCTTTCTACGACATTGTGTAGAGGGTAAGGACAAAACACATTACAGACATTGGTGTCCGTAATGTCCTAATGTCCCAAGAAGAGAGATCTGTGCCCCTCGCCTGCAAAAGTGATGAGACCGTTGACTCTTGCACTGAGCTTCCCTGCAGTGGGACTCTGCCCCCAAGAGCCGCTGAGCAGGCGGAGAGCCCGTCCTCCTCAGCAGCCACTTCCGCTGTGTCAGCTCTGCAGGCCTCAGCACTGGCATTTAACTCAGATTGCGGCACTCTGGTTCCATCACTGGTTCACCACGCTGCAGTCAAGAGGCTAAGTGCTACTTGTATATGGGAGTCTTTCCTTTCTGTCAGCCACTGGCTCGGCACTGCACTTTTCTCATGGGGCCATCAGTCCAGCCTCGCGGGCACACGCTTCTCTAGAAAACTTCAACCAGGACTTCCTGACAGCGACGTCATTATCAGGAATGCCACCGCATTGCGGCTTCTTTCTTACTCCCCTTCACGCTGCTGGGAGCTCAGGGAGCCCATCCCTAGAGAACGCTTCATCACTAGGTGGCTGTCGAAGGCGTGTCTGTCAGCCTGGAGGCGCTGCCGCAGGCCTCGTGGCTGCTACTCACCCCAGGCTGATGCTGCTGGGCGAGTTCCTCAGAGAAGCCTTCTTTAGGGGCTTTTCAGTCATGTGGTTCCGCGAGGCAGACGCTTGGACATAAACGTGAACATGCAGGCGCACACAGGCTGGGTGACCACATGTGCGCGTGTAAGCAGCACCGGTGTCTTGGAACAGTTCATACATGTCCCATGGCCCGAGATCTGAGTCTGTTCCTGACTTGCATTTTTACGTATTCTTTCCTGAAAGAAAGGGTTCTTTATCCCCAAAACATGAAATCACATAATCTCAGAGTAAGCAATTTTCCTTTCAATTAAATAAACTTAACCCTAAGAAAAAGTCCCTATCTTGTCTGTACTTTTCTCATCTTCCCTCCCAGCAGTGAATCTCGTCTCAGACTTGTGTTTGGACACCAGCAACGGAGAGAGCTCGGTTAGTGAGCTGCGTGGAGCTGGGGAGCCCGACTCACTGTCCGAGGTGGGCAAGGCTGGGGCACACACCTGGAACGCAGCCCCTCCTCCACAGCAGGAGCACTCAGGACAGCTACACACCTCGCTGGCGCCCCACAGCACAGCACAGCTGGCCGAGGCACCCTTGCCTTTCGCTCCACATGCAGAAATCTTTTTGCAGCGCAAACAGAAGGCCCACTATTGCATAGGATCATGATTGTCATATTCACACAGTTGTTCTCCCGGTATATTGGAGAACTCAGAGATTAACTCCCATGACTGTTTGAGAACAAACTCCTCCTTGGTGCCGAGTGTGAATGCTCAGTTTCTAGCTGTGCCCAAAGCAGGAGCACCTCCAACCCCTGCCTCAGATCAAGATTTTGTAGTGCATATGCACACATGGCACAGAACTAGTTAGTAAGGTAGCCAAGTGTCAAGATTTTGTCATGTCAGCTCTAATTGCTTTTTCTTTTTCTTTTTAGTACAGGGCTCATGGGGTCTCACTACAAAGATCGGACTTGCAATGATTATCCTGTTTTCAGCCTCCCAAGTGCTGGGATTACAGGAATGTGCCAACAGGCCCAGTCTCAATTGCAGAGCCAGTACAGCATGCTGGGGATTGAACCCTGGTTGCTGCATCTGCCTAAGCAGGCACTTTAGTCCGCTGACCTATCTGGCTGGCCCTTTCTAATTTCTTAATAGATGCAGAGGGGAAGCAGAAGGAAAGGAAGGATGGGCAGGGAGAGGGAGAGTGGGAGGAGCAAGGGGTCACAGCCAGCAAGGGCAGGAAGGGGGGCAGAGCAGGCTGAGAAGGCTGGAGGGGGACAATGGTAGTGATGTGCTTCTGAGGATGAAAGGAATGCTGGCCAGAGGGTTATGGGAAACAAGAGCCCTGAACCCACTCAGCCTGTCCGGGAATGTTTCTTTTTGGGCGATTTGTTAACTGCTGTCTGCTCAGCATTTCCAGGGAGTCAATCTTGTACAGAAATGCTCACATTAGAGACACCAAGGCTGAGCCAAGGTTGTTTTCCAGGAACAGGTTTTTATGGGCCGAAGGCATCTCTTGCATTATGTAGCAATTGATGAATATTCTGCTTCATGCTTAAGGGCATTGTCACGATGACGGTGGAAGCAGGAATGGTAATATTACCACTTGAAAGTTTCCAGCGTTTAGGAAGATTTTCCTTTTCAGAAGAGACTGGGCCCACAGGACAGTGGGTATGAAATATTTCAAATCTCAAACATCTGAATTCCAACAGTCATTTCATTAATGTTTCAAAGTAAACACCAGGACATTCAGTATGACCTGAAGGCCAATTTCATGTAGGAAATAACAATAACAATGAAAGTACCACAAATGGGAAAACCTCTTCAGCTGCTCCTGCACACCAGCCGCTGTCCTGAATGTGCTTCGTGGTGACTCTGCACTTAGTCCTTGTGATACTCAATGAGGAGGCAACATCTTACCTACAGTCCATAGATGAGGATGTGGAACAAGTTCAAGAAACTTATTCAAGATAATTGGGGTAAAACAAGGAACCACTACAGAACCTTAAGCTTTCCAAACATTGCAGTCAGACAAATAGGTACTTTTTTCAATAAAATAGGAAATGAATAAAGAACCCTTCCATTATTTTGGGCTTTAAAAATTAGATAGTAGGCTGGCCAGATAGCTCAGAAGATTAAAGCACTTGCTTGGGCAAATGCAGGGACTGGAGTTTGATCCCTGGAATGCTGCACTAGTCCCACCCCCAGGGCGCACTGCAGCAGTGATTGAGACTGGGCATGGTGGTGCACCTATAATCCCAGTGTGTGGGAGGTTGAAAACAGGAGGATCACTGTGAGTCTGATCTTTGTAGTTAGACCCTATAAGCCCTGTACTAAATACATTAAAAATTTAGATAAATTTCAATCCTGATTTGTGATGTCATAAGTCACTAAACTTCTCTGAGCCTTAGTTTCTTATTCATGAAATAGAAATGAACATAAAACTCTCCAAGACAACTGTGAAAGCAAGCAGTAATTCATGGTACCACTGAGTATAAGTAAAGTGTCCCACAGCAGGATCCATTAAAGACACAGAGCACAGCCTCTTGGGATCAGAGCTGAAGGTGCAAGGCAATTGGTATTAGGTCATCTTTGGGAAAATTGAAGAAATCCGTATTTCTATAAACAACCCAGTTAACAAAGCAGATTCTGAGTGAACTTGCAAAATAAGAAGAGCATGAACAGTAGACGATGCCCAAAGAAAGGAAGCGGACCTGAGTATTAGGAGAGCCACATCCACCTGAGTTGTTTGCACGGAAGGAGGAAATAAAGCCTGTACCAGGCCCCATCTCCGTCATGCACAGTCCGAGGGCCACCAAAGCAGCTTACACTGAGCACATGTTAAGCCCAGCACGGCTCTCACCCTCTTGAGACAGGAGAGAATGCCCAGCTTTCTCCTTCCCGTGGCATAGCCAGTGGCTGTCCCACTCCTCCCCTCACTCCATTTCACAGCCCTCACCTTGCCCCAGGTGGCTGGGACAACTCATCTCAGAGTCTGCCCCCTCATTTGTTGACTGCCTCCTCTGGGACATGCTGGCAGGACACGTAGCGCCACTGCCAACAGTGGCGCCCTCTCCCCGCCGCCACCCAACACTGCTCTGGCTTCTTTGGAGAAGGGGAGAGAGCACCTGCGAGCAGGGGAGGAGGGAGTGGGCCCATCACTAACATTTGCAGCCTCCACGAGCCCCAGTGACAGCAGTGAGCGAAACTCGCTCTTCTGAAGTACCCCAGCTTTGCCCTGGCATTTTTCAAGGAGACATGACAGCTGTCAATCAAACGACAGATCTCACATTCCCTTGAGGGGCTGCCAGACAGCTGCAATTGCTCTGGACGCCTGGGCACCACCCCACACTGCACTCACCTCAGCCAATCACAGGCCTGCAGCTGCTGTGTAAGCAGAACCACCGCACTTCTCGGGGCAGTCTAGCGGGCTCCTTCTGTGCCCCACCCCCACTGTGGCACCACACAGGTTCCATTAAAATAAGGCCTTGTGTGATGGACATCTTGGTTGTTTCCAAGATTTTGCTATCACACATTGTGCTGCTATAAACATAGGTACACATATATCTCTATGATACAATGTATCCAGATCCTTTGGGAAAATTCCCAGTAGAGGGATAGCTGGCTTGAATGGGATTTCCAGTCCTACTCTTTTGAGGAGTCTCCACACTGACCTCCACAATGGTTGTACCAGTCTACATTCCCACCAGCAGTGGAGAAGTGTTCCCTTTTCCCCACAACCTCTCCAACATTTGTTGTTGGTTGATTTCCTTATGATAGCCATTCTTTCTGGACTGAGATGGTATCTCAGTGTTGTTTTTATTTGCATTTCACAGATGACAAGCAATGTGGAGCATTTTTTCATATATTTATTTGCTTCTTTAATTTTGTCCTCTGAGAAGTGTGTATTCATCTCAGATGCCCATTTCTGAATTGGGTCTTTAAATTTGAGGGCCCTGTTATATCTTAGTTCTTTATATATTCTAGACAGTAGTCCTCTGTCTGATTGCTTATTAGTTAGGATTTTTTCAAAATTTGTGGGTTGTCTTTTCACTCTGTTGACAATTTCTTTTG
>PVKA01030254.1:0-27485 GCA_004027165.1 Ctenomys sociabilis
GAAAAGCAGAAATACAAAAGGAAATGTATAACAAGTAAAATCAATTGAGTCAGATAAGGCAAAGTGAATGGCATAAGCTGCAGGATATTAATCAGCTTTTCTTCTGGATGGTTAACAACCTAAGATCCCAAGTCAGAGTTGAAGAAATAGAAGAGCCACAAGGCCAGCCAACATTTTGGACCTAGCCTTTCAAGGTCAGAGCTTGCCTATTATTTGTGGCCAATTGTTTAATAAATTCAGGTCCCAGTATGATGGAAGTTTCTTTTATAACAATAGACATAAATATTCAACTCTCCCCTTTTAAGTTTTAATTAACCAGCTGTGATGGCGCATGCCTATAATCATAGCACTCTGATAGGCTGAGGTAGGAGGAATGCAAGTTCAAACCCAGGCTGGGCCACTCAGTGACTTAGCAAGAGCTTGTCTCAGAATAAGTCATAAAGAGGGCTGGACATTCATCTCAGTGAAATGCCCTTGGGTTCAATTCCCAATACCCCCACCACCAAAAAATTTTTATACTCATTAAACTATGAAAAAGTCATTAAGGAACTTGTGATTACTGGTCTTAAAAGGTATGGGACATAGTAATGCAGTTTCTGGTCTTGTTTCCTGCTATAACTTCTCTAAGCTTTCAGTTTTAATACAGTACTGTATGGAGATGGAAATGTGTTCTCCATTATTATCAATGGCATACAAAGTAGTGATCAGATCTCATAATGCATGGAAATGATTACATTTTTGCTCAAATTAATTATACACTCACATCTTTTTTTTTGGGGGGGGTGTACCAGGAATTGAATTCAGGACCTTGCACTTTCCAGGCAAGTAATTATTCTACTGAGCTATCTCCCCAGGTCCTGACATCTTAAACCATACAAAACTATTGCTTCATTAGAATGATACCTGGAATAAATAAGGCAGACCCCTTTTTATACAAAATATTACACTTTAAAAAGAATTGTGTTACAACTATATTTGTTGGGATAGAGAGATGACATTAGGCAAAAGATGGCCATATTATAAATTATGGTCAAGTATTCTAAGGAGTAAAATGAAGCCATGATAAGTGAAAAGGTTCTCATAGGGGGAGCCTCAGGAAAGCTGAGATTGGAGCAGTATTTATCTGTTTATTTATTTATTGGCAGAACCAGGGATTGAACTCAGGTCCTTGTGCTTGTCAGGGAAGTGCTTATTCTACTGAGCCATCTCCCCGGCCCCTTGGAGCAGTTATTAAAGAGGAATGCCAGATAATGGTGGGAGAATGGGGAGAGAGCTTGTGTGCTGGCAGAAAATGAAACAGTGAAGAATCATAGTGGGGGAGGCAGCTGAGTTAGATGGAAATATTATAGTCAGGAAGACAGGGCTGGGCCCTCGGAAGGAGCCAGTACGGGAGACAAGATGCCTTGCAATTATGAGAGGGACAGGTACTACCCCTGTAGGCCACACCTCAAGACAAAATATCTAACAAATGTGTACCTCCCTAAAGATAAGCTTTGGGGGTTGACACTCTAAGTGGGTCTTTTTCATATTGAGGAAACCAGGAAGAGTCACTAACCCAACCTCTATGGGATTAGCCACTGTTCTGTATTCCTGTCTGCTTGCTAGGTGACTTGCTTCATCCTGGACTTAATCAATTTTACCTGAGCAATTGTGCTTGTAATCTTATTGGTTGACCATAGTTTTGTCCCACCTCGTGTGCAAGTTCCCATGTTTTCCACATTAGACCTGCCTCTATAAAAATCACTGTCCCTCTCCCAGACAGAAGCTTTCTTTCCCCTCACAAAATATATTCTGCTTTTGCCCTCTGTTGTTCCTAAAATTCATTTTTTGGTCTTAGAGAACTAGAACTCATTGCAGGTACCTTTCAGGTTGGGAGTTTCATTCTCCGATGTCAGTAGCATTCGGGATAGAGGTGCTTTTGGGAGAAGCACTTACTACTTACTGTCTGCCAAGTTTTCAGAAAAGAGCAGTTGTGATAGAGTCCCTGTCTTTCATCTCTCCTTTACATGGTCAGAGAGATGATTATGTGAGGAGACTGGGGGTCCCCGGAAGGCTCCTCCCCTCGCTTTCCTTTCCTTCCCCTCCACTCCCCTCACCTCCCCTGCCATCCTTTCCCCTCTCCAAGAGCATCTCTCCTCCTTCTCCTCTTTTATCCCTACCTCCCTGGGACAATCTTTGAATGCAAGGAGAAGGCAAAGCTAAGCCATATTCTGCAGTCCATCTTTGCCAACAATGCAGCTGCTATTCCACAATCATCCCTCTGACTTCTATACCTATTTCTCATTACATTTGATCTGAGAAGGCAAGAGAAATATTATAACCTTGCAATATCAGTGCCTTTTTAATGGAAAAAGAAATTGAACATATGATTAAACACACTTTTCTCCTCAAATTCCTCTTTCATTGTGTTGCTTTCTGGTGCTTCCTTTGTCAGAGACTGTGCATCTCCACCATTACTCTCAGCTTTTCCAGAAGAGGTCTTTCCAAGGCTGCCTCATCTTCATCTTTGCTTGGACTGCACTGGGGCAGCCTTCCTCCTTAGTGTTATCAGGCAGGTCAATCATGGTGCTTGCTACCTGTGCTTCTGACTTAGGGTATCACATTAATATTATCCCTTAGTTATTTTTTATTTGTTTGGTACCAGGAATTGAGCTCAGGACCTTACAATTTGGAGGCAGGCACCCATGCTGCTGAGCTATCTCCCCAGCCCAATCCCTTAGTTATTGCCGCTTGATCAGGCCACAGTCCCCCAAACAAGTGGATGGTGAGGGTTAAATAAATGAGACAAATCAAATGATTGAGAGCTCCAGGAGGATCCGCAGCCTCTCACAGAATTTACAGTTCTCTGGGTTCAGACCAAACACTTCCCTAGAGAGCCCATATTTATTATGTTATCACACAAAGTGGGGGAATCCTGAGGAAAATGCAGAAATCTGGGCAGGACTTGGGAATCCCTTTAGAGGCCTCTCCAAGTAGTACATTATGCTAATTTAGGGGAACTATGTTACCTCCAGCAAGGCCTTCACCACAGGAGCGAGAATTCTGCAGCCGTACTCTTTCTCTAGATAATTGAGGTTGGAGCCAGGCATGCTTATCTGTGGCCTTGGCATGTCCTCGGAGGCCTTGGGGCTTCACCCATCATTACAGACCTCAGCAGGATCAGTGACTCACACAGGTTCACTTTACTATGAGTTTGTTGCCCTGAGCCATGGGCATACTCACAACTAAACATGAAAAGCCAATTGGTTAATATAAATCTTGCTCAGAGCCGCTTCCTACTGGTCTCCATTATCAGGTCAGGGAGAGTCTCACAGAGCTGTTTCTTTGCTGTAAGTCTCCTCTTCATAGCTGATTAGATTGGAAGCAGCCCTGCGACCTACAGGCAACCCTGTGTGTGCTGTCCTGCAGTGTGAGACACGGTCTGGCACAAAGTCCCGAACACATGAGGAAGCAGCGGGGCCAGTCAGATGGTCCTGAGAACCCTCCCTCAGTCAAGACATGAAGAGTGGGTTACATTGGGTTTTTGTTGCAGCTGAGAGGCAGAAAAAGGACGCAGAGAAGAATGCAACAGGAATGTGGCAGGGAACCAATGACCTGAGACAAAGAGAACTGAGGTGATGCAGACTTTTGTTAGGGGTGGAGTTTGGGGAGTGGGATCAGTGTCACAGAAGGAGGTGATTAGGGTTTTTTCTTTTAGGGAGGGAAGGGTAAGAGGAAGTTGTATTCAGGGCTTAGGGGAGAAGCCAGGGGAAGTGGTAATTGGGCAGATAAGCTGTTGTGAGGGGCTTCAGCTACACCACTACCACAAAGGTTCAGCGATTCATACTCTCCAAGAACCTATCACGCTGGACAAAGAGAAAGGTGCTAGGCAGGAAACAGATGCAGAGAGAAGCAGAGCCCTGGAGAGCAGCTGGCTGTGTCAGGAGAAGCGGCAGGAGGGAATGTCCCTCCTGAGGAGCTTATTTTTAAATGTGCCACCTAATTAATGTGACTCCAGAATATGTGCTTGTGGGTGATAACACTGCACTTAAAAATGACTCTTGAGCCTTCTTGGGAGGTCTTGCCTGTTCCTGCCATCTCCTTTCTTTTTTCAGTCCTTGTATCTCTTGTGCCCATGGTCTATGTACTATCACATTGTCCTTGAAACTGTGTGAAGGACATATTCTTCCCTCCCCTGCGTTATCACAGTTCTTTTCTCTGTACAGATGGCTCCTTAAGTCCCGGATTAAAGGTCATTTCCTTCAACCCTGTAACTGAAACATTACCTCTATCTCATTTGGAGCGCTCTATAGTCCTTTTCTTTAATTTTTAAAAAGTTATTTATTTATTTACTTATTTAATATAGGGTCTTGCTGTGCAGCTGGGACTCATAGTGGTCCTCGTGTCCCAGCCTCCCCAGCACTGGGATTGCAGGCATGTGCCACCAGGCCTGGCTTCAGTGGCCGGCATGGCACGCCCAGGGTTCCAGGGCCTGCATGGCATGCAGTGCTGTGGATGCAGCCCAGGTCCTTGTGCTTGCCAGGCAGGTGCTTAGACTGCGGAGCTGCCTCCCCCACCCCTGTATTCCAGTCTCTCACAGCATTTGTTATATTTCACAATGATTTTACTTGTATGCTTATGTATTTGGTGACTGTTCCCTCCCTCAGGTGGGGGTAGGACAAAGCTTGTCACTCGTGAGAGGTTCTGGCCTGAGAACAAACTGCTGAATGATCATGACCCCGTTTCAACATGGCTGAGTCCTCAAAACAACAGCTTCTCTTCCAGTGACCACTTTCTCCTTCTTCCCCAACCGGTCCTGGACACCTTTCCCATGTACACAAGAGAGACCCCAATTAGCTCCTTATATGTCACCAAAACTGCCCCTCAAACTCCACCTCTAGCAAAAGTTCATAAAGTCTCAGACTTCCTTTGTCTCTGGTGAGAGGACACTCCTCACCACCTCCTTCAGACTCTCTCTGTATCTTCAGAGTCAAGCCAGGCCTCTTTTATCTTTCCTGTCTCTTTACTGCACTGAAAACCCTGACATTTTTGTGCTATGACTCAGACCAATGAGTTGTGTGACTTCCAGAGACTCCCCTGGATTTTGAGCTTCTTCACCACTGAGCCACTCTCCTGCTTCTTCTTCCTCTGCTGCCTGCCAATGCTAGCTTACATCCAACACCAGCCAGTCTCAGTTCTCACAGGTGAACCCACTCTCTTCTTATGGTTCCAGTTGCATTTTTCTCTCTCCTTTCAAAAATTGTGGGTCCATGTGAAATCCCCTTTACATCCATCTGGACCTCACCTTTCCTTTGGGGGGCTGGCCCCTGATTTTGCTGGTGGTAAACACTAAAGCAGGTGTTGGCCTTTTTCTCTCTTACTCACTCCAGGTTAGAAAGTGACAGCTTTCTAACCTAGGCTCTTGCCCTAAATCTTTGGCTCACTCTAATTTGGTCACCATGGGAAATATTCTTTACCACCCTCCAAAACACACCCTGCTGGTTTGTCTTGTAAACATCTCAAACCCAAACTGTCAGACAGCTTGGCCACAATGTAAACTTAACAATGGCAGCAAATAGACTGAAGAGGGAAATTTTGACCCCTTAAAACTTCTATTATCAATACAGAAAATGACCAGAAATCACTTAAAAGCCTTTGGTGAAAAACATGCCCCTTCTCACTCGACCCTCCTGCGGCCTCTTTCCACTCCTCCGCATACCCACAACCTACCTAGCCTAGCCTCCTATTTCTCCTCAGTCAGACTAGACCTCCCTTCATCGTTGCTGCTGTGCTGTCCTTTGCCTTATGAAATTCTCAACTCCTCGCTTTTCAACCTTCTCTCCTCTGCCTGCTGTCACACATCCTACTCTGCCCTCTCCTGCCAAACTTTGTCTGCCCCAACCCAAGTTTCTAACTCATTTCTCCCAAAGGCAGTCATCCCTCTGGCCACACAATCTCTCCTTTGTGATCCACTTGGGTGCTCAAGCCTGCACCAGCTGAAAAATTAGCGCACAGAAGTATCCTCTTACTTTTCTTGAAGAGCCACCTCAGCAGGGGGCCCTCCTTTGGCTGCAAGAGAGGGATTCTGAGTCCCTGGCTTTCCAACCCTTCTTCAGTCTGTGACTAATTGAAAAAAAAAAAAAAGTCTCTTCCTCCAGTTTAGACCCTGTCAGTGCTCCTGCACTGTATTGTGCTGAGTTTGCTTGCTCCCACTCAAACTTGGTACATGAAATTAGACCTAAAAGAAAAATATAATAAGTATAAATAAGTTTTGTGCTTTTCAAACGTTTTATAAGGGATCTTTGTTAATTAACTTGTATCAAGTTCTGACTAGTTTTTTATAATTACAAACTTTGAAAAGGTTATTATAATTTGATCTGAGCAGAAACACATTTGAGTGCATTCTGATTTTGTAAAGATGTTTGTTTTTGTGTTCTATGTGTTTTTATGTCATTCTGTGAACAGCTGTTATTTTTATTTGCACTTTGGAATATAGACTTAGAAGCATGTTTTCTCCTGAGTTGCCAGCTGATCTAAGTGATATCAAATTGGTTTACTCACAGGTGATTAACAATTAAACAAAACTCTAAATTGGGGAGAGACTATTGGACAGGACCCAAATTGGTGACTAGAGGGGTGATCAACCTTTGTGTATTAATAAAGAGTCTCCAATAATCTCCATAGTTTCTTGAAGCTACCCCCAGCAATTTGGACTTTGGTCAAAAGATGAAGTTTTAAAAAATCAAGTAAGGTTTTTTTCATAAAAGATACTCTTGGTATAAAGCTAAATTAGAACACAAAATAATGACAATTTGTCATTGCTAATATGTTTTATTAAATGTATTAATGCCTTCCAAAGGTATAGTATTCTACAATATAAAACAGAGATCATTTATAATATTTTCTTTCTTTTTTCTAAAGATACTTTTAAAATTTAATTTAATTTTTTTAATAATTTTATTGAGAAACAAATAACAATGGGACAGTTTCACAACTGATTAATAGAACAGATTCAATAATTAATACATTGCATATTGTTGACTTCTTAGTGGTAGATAAAGATGTGATATCCTGTCTGTAGTGGTTGATACATTATGTCAACTTGGGCAGATGACTCCCTAGGGGCTGGTGGGGTCCCACCCTCAGGCACAATTGGTTCTGCCCCCAGAGTGATTCAACACAAAGAGACCACATAAAGGGGCTGAGGAAGTAGTCCATGTTCCACTTTGTCGGAGGAACTTCAATCTTTGCATTCAGCTTGGATTTTATTGCATCGCTTACAGTGCAGACTCTTTGGCCTCTGGCTTGGATCCTTTACCTTCCATCACAGACTCTTCAGTCTTCCATCACAGACCCAATAGCTGACGAATAAAGTCTTGCACGAAGCACAGCAGTGAGCTTCAGACCTTGGGACTACATTCTTCAGTCTAGGGCATGCAGACTGCCCACTCCCTCATCTGACTCTACAGCTGACTGTCGTAAGCCAGTCTTGTAATTCCTTATACATTGCATATCTTGTGTCAATATCTGTTCCTTATATTATATGTGTTCCTCTAAGTAAAACTCTGACTAATACACTGTCCAAACACTATTCTTCTCATTGAATTAAGAAAAAGTAGCTGTATATCTATCCTATTTTATATATATTAATACAAAATGGTCCTTCATTTGTATCCCCTTTTTTGTTTAGTTTTGCTGGAGACGGGTATTCCATTGCCATTTAAATATTGTAGGTGCATGAATTCAGAAATATAATCCAATATTATTTGTAGTCCCTAATAGTAGTGGGTTTTCCATAAGATAATGACATTGTCTTTCAGATTTAAACATATGCCTTTCTTGTTTGCACCAGATATTTGCAAGAAGTTAATATCAAGCCAAGTTATTTTTAACAAAAACTTATGTGATAAAATGGAGATTTCATTGTGACTATTATGCCACAGTACTGTGTATGACTATTGTCAAATTTTCTCTGTAAAATTATGTAACTGTTGTCTGTTAACATTCTATAGGGATTTAGCTATTAGCACATCTGTGGTTGGTAAGAAATAAGTTCTCCAGTTACACTTTATATTTCAAGGTGTTTAATACTCAGATAAAATGTTAATAATTAAATGTGTTGTTACAACTACAATGTAATGTGATTACTCTTCTTTTCTAGATTTTCTGCAACTGAGGTTTAGAGACTTAAAAATTAGGTAAATGGGCAAGGAGGATAACCAATATTTTCAGCTTAGAGAGACACCATGAAGGGTTCCAAAGTACATCCTGAGATTAACTGGCCTTAATAGAGAGCCTGCTCCTGATATTCATGACAAGCATGAACACAGATCTCAGCCCTCAAACCCTGCAAGGAGACTTACTTAATCTGGCCTTCCATGTCTTCAATAGTAGTGACAAAATTAACTATACACAAATATTAGTTTTTGGTTGCTGCACATGGTACTTCCATCAAAGTGGGACCCAGGCAAGGTGATGCTGAGCCTAAACATGCAGTGAAAGATACTGGCATGAGACTGCCCCAACCTGCAGCCACCACTGGTACCTGATTGTATCTACAAGCTTGAGGGTCACTGGAAATGCAACTGCCCTGTCCTCAGACAGTAGCTAAGTCATCCAACTCCCTACTCTCACAGGAGAGCTCACTGCAGGCAGAATCACTGATCGTTGACCTGCTCAGTCTCACCACTGAAGAAGAATGATGGAGCTCAGGGCCCACAGCCCCTATCCAGATATCTTTGTTAGATCCTGGAGTTTCACTGGACATCCCATGTAAGACACTTTTCTTGTAGATATGGGGGCACATATAGTATTCTTCCTGAGTTTTCAGGTCACTGTATCAGATCTACAATCTCCATAGTGGGTGTTAATGGCCAACCTATACAACTCCTTGGGGCAGGGCCCATTCCCTGCTGACTAGATGGTTTTTCACTCACAATTTTATTGTGATCCCAACCTTCTCTGTACTTCACAAAGGGAGAGGCCACCTCCAAAAGCTGTACTTCTTTTTCCCCTCTCTCCCTTCAGTGCTCATCCTACAATCCCAACCTCTGCACCACCAACTTCTCCCTCCTTCTTCCCTCTTCCCTTGTTGATCACATAATCTGGGATACTTCCAGTCCCACTTGTGCCACCCACAGTACCCTCAGGGGTCCTTCATCCTCCTCCTGTGCTCCCCAATATCCAATAGCCCTTAAACACCAATGGGGACTAAAGCCTATAATTTACTGTCTCCTTATCAATGGTTTTCTTGAAAAACTGCCCACTCACTGTGTAGTACCCCATTCTCCTTGTACTTAAACCCAGTGACACCTATTGTCTATTTCAAGATCTCAGTGTTATCAATAATGCACTTATACCTGTTAACCCAGAGAACCCATCAATTTGTTGTTTGCTACTGTGATCTGAGCCCTTAGCTCAGTGCTCACACCTGGCATGTTCTTAATATTAATTGGATAGATGAACTAATGAATGAGTGAAGTATAATAAATTATTCCCATCTTGTGCAGTGTCTGGTATTTTTATTCATTTTCCTATGTTGCTGTTGAATTCTTTCCTCGCCTTTAATTGTTTTGTGGGCTTAACCACCACTAAGAATGGCTTGGCTCTCATTATTCTGGTGTTCTTCCTTTATTGTTCTTTCTACAAGGCTGAAGGCAGGGACAGTGACTGTTTTCTCAAAGTGCCAAGTGTATTGCCAGAATTGTCATGAAAATGTGAGGAAAACATGGTCATCTAAAACAGCAAAGTTACCTAAGTAAACCAAAAGCTTGAGGCCCAGGAAACCATGAAGTCCTAGTCTTGCCTTTACACACATAGTAAGAAATATTTTCTGAAGAAAGATTTGTATGTATGTGTGCATGTGGTACAGGGTCTACAGTCTTACTGTGTACATCAGACTATGAGTGATTCTCCTGTTTTCAGCCTCCCAGGTACCCGGATTACAGGTGGCACCACCACATCCAGCCTCAGTTGCTGTCTTAGCATACCCAGGGGGCAGGGCCAGCATGGCTTGCTGGGGACTGAACACCGGTCGCTGTGCTCTGCCTAAGCAGGTGCTTTAATCTGCTGAGCTATCTGGCTGACCCACGTATCTGGGATTTCTGTTTTCATTTTCTGAATGATCAACAGTGAAAGGGCCACAGAGGCAAAGCTCTAGCAGAAGTTGTGGGGATGTTTCAAAGTGCGTTTTCAAGTATAATTCACTAGGATTTCAGGTAAAGCTCATACAGACAACCGGCCACCTTTTATGCTTGAATACTGATCATCAGATTTGTATTTACCTTCCTTTGGTGAGCAAGCCTTGATTATGCACTCAAAATCCAAAACTGAAGTTTCATTAGTGTAAATGTCCAAATTCAAATTATTTATTTTATTTGTACTTTTTGTCTATTCTACCTTTTTGATTTTCTACTTTTATCTTTATTTACTTAAGATTTCTGCCATGTCAGTATCATAGTAAATGAGGTTTATCCCAGGTGTGATTGTTACTAATAGAAAGCTTATACTTTTTATTCCACACATAGAGTATAAAGATCTTTTGGAAGTAGATATCATATGTTTTTCTTTAAATACAACTGGCATTTATTGTTTTCATATTTTGCTTATGAAAGTAAAATTTATATTCGGTAAAACTGCAAATATTGAAGTACACAATTTTATACCCCAAAACCATCACAATTAAGATACCAAGCATTTCTATCCCATCCAAATGATTG
This sequence comes from Ctenomys sociabilis, assembly GCA_004027165.1. Classification (NCBI taxonomy): domain Eukaryota; kingdom Metazoa; phylum Chordata; class Mammalia; order Rodentia; family Ctenomyidae; genus Ctenomys; species Ctenomys sociabilis. The sequence goes on from PVKA01030254.1 coordinate 10,698, forward strand.
TACTAATCATTTCCATCAGTTTTTTGAAAATAGCAGTTAATGTTGAGAATTTTCACCTTGACTGTGTGTTAGGATGATATCTGTGATCTTAGCAACCGTATCGAGGACAGTAATGTGTAATACAAAACCCGTGGCTGACTGCCTCTCATCTTTGTCTTCTCAGTGGGTACCATTTCTAGTGTCTTCTCAATCATTATACTCTCTTTAAAATAATTTTTTTAAAAAGGCAAGGAAAAATTAAGATTCCTTGAAAGCAAGCATTAACATTCAATTATTTGTCTAATCTTGCATAACCATATCTGTTAATCTGAGCAACAAATTGACAACAAAAATAGATAAGAAAACAACCATCGAGAATTAGTTGTTCCTGTTTTGAAAATCTGGAACTTATGTATTGTTGTGATACCCTGTTTCTGTCTTTTTTTTCTATTTGTTTTTGCTTCTGTTTTTACTCTTCAAAATAAAATAAAATAAATAACTAAATAAATAAAACCAAATGTTTCTACCTTCCCTTTGCACTTCTTCCTTCACTGTTTTGCTCTTCCATATGTTTGCAATGTATATTAAGTACATCACTTATGGGGAATTGATACGTACACATCACAGCTTAATCCTTTTCATTTCCTTTTTCTTCTGTTCCTCCCTCCCTTTCCTACATTTCATATCCCAAGCAACTACTGGTCTTCTTCTGCCTTTATGGGAACATTTACATTTTCTAGGCTTCTGTAAAAATGGAAATAGGCGAAAAGAAATGAAAGTGGGCTTCCAGAGCTGTACCAGAAGGTAGCAAGAATGTGGGATAGGCGGGTGTGGTACAAGGAGGTAATGACAACCTATCCTTTACTGTCATTTTTAAAAAAATATAAAGACCTTCCATATTTTTTTCAGAAAACCATGAATTGCCTTTATTTTGCATGTATCCATATTTTAGCATTTAGTGGTCCTGAACAGAGAGTGGGAAGATGCAGCAGGAGCCAGGACGCCAGGAGGCCAGGAGGTCAGGAGGCCAGAAGGCCAGGAGGCCAGGCCGCCAGCCCCAGGATTCACTGTGCGGTGAGCCGCTCCCTTGTCCCCACCAAGTATGAGAAGCATCAGCACCAAAGCCCAAGTCCACGCCGGCCGGGTTCTTTTGTTCCAGTTCTCAGACTGCGCACCGGACCCAGGTGGAGGTAAGGGCACCTGAACAGAGGCCCGAAGCCTTCTTCAGCTCCAAAGCGAGGTGGGTGGGGAAGTGGGAACAATATAGACAGACCGCGCATGCTTACAAGTGTCTTCATGTGGCCTCGATGTCTGGTCACTAGGGACCCAGGACGTCGGCAGGTCTGCGTGACCCTAGAGGCTGCTCTGTTCGCCTCATCACACCTGAGCTGAGACATTGGCTGATGGTGGCAGCAGGTGGCATCCCAGGGCCTGGTACTCATTTCCCAGGCTGGTGGAGAATGAATGACTGTGGTTCCAAAGCTAAAGGAGGGAGGTCAGAGACTCTTTCCAACCTTACCTGATGGCTTCTGGCTAGAGGAATGAAGGTGTGGAGAGTGCCTGGGGTGACAGTGTGACAAAGGGGAGAAGAAAAAAATCAGCACCCCTCGATCAAGCTGGGGAGAGATGGGAAAAGCCCTGAATTCCTCGCCGAAGGCCAACTTCAGAGGCGGTGGAGCGTTACAGTCTATGTTTGGGCCAAGGGTGGGAGTGGGGGAGAGTGGGACAGGTCGATGGTTCACTTAAGACTTAAAGAAGCAAGGGCACAGGCAAAGCACTCCACACCCAACAGCAGTCCCAAGGGGGCAACCCGAGGCCTTCACATCAACTTGGCCAGCCACCCAGGCCAGGGCTCCAGGTGGGGGAGGCAGACAGGGAAGGGCAAGGCAGCGCCCAGGCCGTGAATGAGCAGCAAGGTGACTGTGGGAGGCGTCTTTCCCAGTGAGGTTAGATGTGCCCCACCTGTCCGGCCGGGGGTCGATTTAAGTAGACTTTCTTGGTCTCAGAAGTTCAGCTATGTGGACAGTGGCTACACCTGACAGGATGATTTGTTATAGCACAACTTATATATTCAAGTGGACAACAATTAGTATCATTTACAGTATCAAGATCAACTGCCTTGAATGGGAGCTTTCTTTCCAGTACTTTGAGGTCTACAAGACATAACTAGAAGATTTACTACTGTGGAAAATGAAGACTATTTAAATTGAATTGGGATGAGGGCTGGTGGGGAGGGCCTGTTTTTTTTTTTTTTTTGTTTGTTTGTTTTTTGATTAATTGCTATAACACTGTCCTTCAGGTGGCTGAGGAACTTTCATATTTTCTTTAGACACCATTAACGTCAATACTCTTGCAGAACTACTTTGATGCTATATGGATTCTGCCATTTTGCTAGTGCTGATAGGGCTCTTGGGTCCACCACTCCATTAGAACTATTAACTCTATTCATATGAATTTTTGTTACAAATCTTACCAAAGGGGGTGCTTCTGGTATTGAGGCCCACATTCTATTTTAAGGATGTATATTCTGTTCTCATAAATTGTTCTTGGAGGCCCAGTTACCATCCCTGACCATCTTGTGTCATGTGTTCGTTCTCTTCTAGACCCCAGCTAACTGTACCATCTCCTACTCCTTTCTGGCCTTCTTCGAGTTCTTCCAACAGTTGGAAATTGCCAGAGACTTTTACTTCTGAGCCCATGGTGGCTGTCATCTTGCATCTACCCTCCATATGTTTTGATGAACCCTTGTGTCTGAGTTACTCTTTTCTTGTTGCTCAGACAAATACCCGACACCCAAAATAAAGGAAGGAAAGGTTTATTTATCTTACAGTTATTGGAGGCTTAAGTCTGTACCCAGCTGGCTCCAAGACAGAGTGGCAAATGAAGAGAACAACCTTTCATGGTGGCAGCAAAGAGCAAGGGAGCATAGGGAAGGGTAGCAGCAGTTCAAGCAGCTAGTTTATTTTCCCTCCTTACATTGAAATGCAAATTACCTGCCCCAGGACAGGTGCAGAGCCCACACCCACAATAATCACTGCATGAGGCTTTGAGGGCCCACCTAGACCACACCATAATAACCTTGTCTGTTTAATCCTCATCAGCTAACCCTCATCAGCTTGTCTGCACAGTGGTACATTGGTATTTGGTCTTCATTGGTTCTGGAAGGTACAGTGAATACTAACAAGGAAGACCAAAAGTGTTTTCATGAGAAAGAGAGGCAAGTCAGGAATCAGTCCACATTCCCGAGTTCTGTATTTCTCTTTGAATACCAAAACAAATGCCAGGTACTGGGGAAAAAAATTCCTGTCAAATTCATTGAGTACAAAATTTGACTAGTTTGACAGGATGTGCATACCAAGGAATGGCTTTACACCACTGTTGAGCATCTACCGTGGCATGTGCCAGGTATTCTATTTGGTGCTTTACAATCTTAGGGAATATCTTAGAAAAGTTACATCATGCAGTGTCACCACACCTCCATATGTTTTGATGAACCCTTGTGTCTGAGTTACTCTTCTCACACCACATCAACAGTGGATTCTGGGCACTAGTCTATTTGTCATCACACCCTCTCCCTTTCCATCACCTTACCCCATGGGCTCCAAGACTGTACTGGTGTCTCTCCATATTATCCTTATGTGACATCATTTTTATCAATTTGGGAAACTGTTGTTTCTTTCCAAAGGATTGAAAAATCTGTGCAGCCTATTTCCAGGTCACCCAGACATTTGGATCTGAAGGATTTACCTGCATTACGAAAGGGATCTCCCGCTAGTGACTCTGTGTATTTCTCCTCTTCTGCCAGGAGAGATGCTCCAGGAATTTTCCCAGACAAGCCTTCAGTATGAGTTCACTGAAATAAGTTGAACCTCAAGCCTTTAGTGAGATCAAGTGAATCACTGAGAAAACAATGACCATGCAAAATTGTGTGGAACTGAAGCAATCTATTAGCACCTTCAGCAGCACAGTAACAGCTGGAAACTCATTAACAGCTTGTTCTGTGTCTCCTGTGATCAATGGTTTGATTTCATTTCAAAGATTTTTCTCCTGCTCAAAGGAAGAGATAAGGTCTATGGATCAGAGAAGTTTTATACATTCTTAAGAAGACCATCTTTCTTTAAGGGTTAATGGGGTTTTTCATTCATGTATTTTCTATAATAGAAACATTTTAAATATCAATAGAATATTATTTTGATTGTGTCTGTGAACTTTATTCTTTAGATATCTGAATGTTTTTCTATGTCTCATTCAGTGTTCATTTACCAAATACTCATTTATCTACATCCTGGGGCTGAAGCAGTGGAGAAAATGAAGAAAAACTGTTATCTGTATGAGTGGAAGGAATAGACAATAAATGACTGAATAAATAAAATAACAATAAAGTAAAAATGCATGCTATGACAGTGGTGATAAGGGTCGTAGAGGAAGACTATGCTGTTTGAAGTTATTGGGAAACTTCAAGTAGATGATCTGAGCAGAAGTGCTAAAATGGGAATATTTAAGGGGCCAGGGAGATGGCTCAGTGGAATAAGTGCTTCCCTGGCAAGCACAACGTTCTGAGTTCAATCCCCAGTTCTTCCAAAAATAAATAAAATAAAATAAAATAAAATAAAATGGGAATATTTGAGTAAAAATCACTCATTGCTTATTATCTGTCTCACATGAAGTGAAGCAGCAGCTGGTGTAGGGACCCTGTGCGCAGACTTCCTGGCACATTTAGCATGTATGATGGGTTAGTAGGGTGGGCTTGCTGCAGGGAAGGGAAGCAGGAGCATTTATTCTGAGTAAGACATGGGGTGGCTTGAACACAAGAGAGAAAAGCTCTGATTTCTCTTTTAGCAGAATCTCTCTGAATAGAATAGACTGCAGGAGGCTAATATCACAGGCAAAGGCAATTGTGGAAGCAACTTTGATGTCCTGGATCAAGATGCTGACAGTGGAGGAGGTGGGAAATGGTTGTGCTCTGCGTACATCTTGAAGGGAGAGCCGGCAGTACTTGCTGCAGGAGTATGAAAATAAATTCATCTAGTCAAGGATGAACCCAAAATTATGGTCTAGGCAATGTGGTTGCCAATTCTTGAGATAGCAAAATCTGTAGGAAGAGAACCCTGGAGGCAGAAAAAAAATATGATGTATGCAATGTCAGAAACCCAAGTAGAGGTCAGATTGGCAGCTGGCTATGGGAATCCAGTGTTCAAATATACAGCTAAAGATACAGCTGTGAGTGCTATCAGATATAGGTGCCATGGGTACCACTCATCTCCAGGATGTTACAAAATTAAAAGAACTGGGAGACAAGGACCAGCAAGAGGTCTGACAATAGTGGACCGAGATGGTGCACTTAGTGAGTTGTGCACGCTAATGAAGACAGTGTGGTGCGATGGGAACCAAGCTGAGAAAATAATTCAAGGAAGTGAGTAATAGTGATGCCAGAGGCTGCTAACAGGCCAAATAGGGCAAAGGACAATAACAGAGAGACCACTGAAAGCCATGCTCATGCAAGATCCATTTGCTTACAGTGGAGGACTGAAAGATGGGTTGCAAAATATTTTAGAGGTAACTGAAAGGAAGAACTAGGTAGCAAGTGTAGAGACTGCTTTTCAGGAAATTTTGGGGTTGATGAAGTCAGGAGTTCTTTCTGTTTAACAACATGAGACAAATCAGGATGTGTTTGTTGCTCTTCGGCTCGATACAGAAGAAGGGCAAAATGATGATGCTGGAGAAAGGGAAAATGACAAAGTGATAGAAGTGGAAGGGCTAGGGCATGGTGAGAACATTGTCTTAGGAAGCATGGCTGACAGTTTGTGTAGAAAAACAGGAAGTAAGGCTGAAGTTCCTGGTAGAGATCCATGTGCACTGGAGATCTCTTTCCAATTGCCAAAACTTATAGTTCATAAAAAGAAAATTAAGCAGTTTTAAATCACTGTGACATGTAACACTGAGACTACATATTACTGACTTTGCTAGGAGAAATCAAAGTTGCAGAGGATCAGCTCCTTGATGATTCAAGGTGAGGACAGTGAAGCCAAGAATTTTATAGCTAGTAGTTGGGAGAACAGATGCTGGAACACATGGTTTCCGTCACTTTGTCCTGTGCTCAGCGCACCACCTTTCACAACTTGGTCTTGAAAAATTTAGCATCTCAATTAGGAACACTATATTTTGGTTGGAATACCTGTCTGGGCAGAAAATGTTATCAGCAAAGAGCATTTTTACCAAGCAAGCATAAGTAATAAAAAATCATGGGCTGTAGTCTTTGATATCATTCATATTATTTCATGCAAATGTTATAAGAGCCCTATGAGTTACATATTATTAAAACCAACTTTTAAGATGTGAAAGTTGGTGTCTCTAGCTAGTTAAGTGGATTTTCCCAGGTTATGCAAACATAGGTGGCAGAATAAGGCGTGAATTCCAGGGTTCCTGGCTGTAATCTATGTATCATTTTTACTTATCTTAATGAATCTCCAATGATGCTTTTGAGTTACCCAGCTTGTTAAATTAATTTTAATCTTTCAAGGAATATGTAAGTCACACACAACTAGAATTAATATTTTAGGTAATGCGTTTCAGTTTTCTGAAAAGTATTACTCCTCCAGAACTCCTTATAATAAATGCGGTACTCAAATACCAAAAAGAACTACTGGAAGGTAACTGATGAAAGAAAAAACTTCTAGGATGGTTTCCATTTAACACTCAGATAATCTAGTTTAAAAGTTACTGATCCATTAAGGTATGAAAATGCTTCCCATTTTTCTTAGACCTCGAGCTCCTTAGACAGAAGAAATACTGATATTTGAGTGGTAATTTAAGAGCAGACCCTAACTTGTGTAACTTGCAACTTAATGGGGCAAAAATTGCAAATAGTCTAGAATCAAAGTTTTTGTGTAGCTTTTGTGCCTGACACCTATGAACCAACCAACTAGTGGAAGCTCATTAACTCAGGAAACTAGATGTAGAAAGCTGACTGGATGTCGTTGTCTTGCTTTTTCAGATTTAACTTTGGGACACAAGTTACTACCTCAGTGTGAGTACTAGATTTCTTCTTTGGGTCACTGTGTAGAATCTTTGCTGTATTTTGGGTCAAACTCAACTATCTCCACTGAGATTGAGCCCCTTCCATACCATTAGTAGGAGTACATCTCTTGACTGTTTACTTGTTTACGTTTATAGCAGTTTTCCACTTCAAGGAAAATGCTTTCTTAAACTAATAACAGTAAAGGCAATTTATGGAGTATTTTACTAAGTTGTAGTCATTCTGCATATGCTATTTCAATAACCAGTAACATTATGCCCATACTATTTTGACCTTACTTGCTATCCAGATGAATAAACGGATAGCAACTTGCTTATAACCCTATGGATATAAATAGGATTCATTCATGGCTGGAGAGTTGGGAGAGAGGCTTGGAACTGAAAGATTATTGTGAAAGAGACCTCAGAAAAGTGTAAAAGGGAGAGATGACACGTGAGCAACAAAGCTGGCATCTGCTTCTAGCTAGAAATCCAATTCCAGCACCTATTGGTCTACCTCCTCCTACTTTGTTGTTCTGAAGAACCAGGTTTCATTTTTAGGCTGATTATTCCCCTGTTTTATAAAAACTATTTATTTACATTAGAAGATACTTTATAATGTTTTTTTTAGGTGTTAGGCCATGTGCTATCTTCCAGGTATACATTAGTAAGTAAAATTAACATGATTCTTTCCAATACTGAATAATTTGTTCATGTCCTGGCATTCCTTTATGAAAATATGAAGCGTTTAAATCAGGCTGCATGTAACAAATGAAAATATATACTGGTGTATTTCAAGCACTAATAGTAGATCATAAAAAATCAAAAGTGACTCATGAGCACACTGCTATAAAAATCCAACTAAGTGAGAAATTTAAAAGGGTAGTTAAAAATGTAACTAAGTCTATTACATGAACCGTCAAGTCTTCTTATAAGAAATGGCATACATTTTTAGATACACGATGAAACGGAGATTCCTGCTCAAGTTCCCCTTCTACCTCCAGCCAGTGTTTATTTCACTCCACAGAGCGGAAGGTGCTCCGTTATCTGGGGTGACTTTCCATATGGTGGGAAATGTAACCGTCTTTGTTTTGTTCTTTATTCTCTGGGAAGAGAAGCGCTGTGCATGTGGAAGACAAAAAATTCAGTTCCTCACTCCCCTAACTCTCAGAACCATTGCAGGCGTAGAGCTGTGGTGTCTGTAATGGTTGGTGCACTGTGTCAGTTAGTGAAGTGCAGAAGCTTAACTAAGCGACTGAGCAGGGGGCCAGGGCCCTTTCTTGGTAAACATCTTCCTTCTGTGCAAGAGGAGGGAAGGGAGACGCTGTGAGTGCTGCGCCTACTACAGGGCAGTAGCCTGCTTATAGGGGAGGAAAAGAGGCTGCTTTTCTTCCCCCTTTTTGCTCCTGCTGCTTTTTCTCCTTTTGCTGTCTTCTGTCACCTGGAAGTGTTGCCCCTGTGCCATGCCACCCTGCCTTTGAGCCAGCAATGAGAAAAAAAGTGCCTGTCTCAGTCACTTTTATTTCATTTTGGGACCAATTACCTGATGCCCAAAATTAAGAAAGGAAAGGTTTATCTAGTTCACAGTTTGTGAAGATTTCAGTCCATGCTCAGCTGGCTTCAAGGCAGTGTGGCACATAGGAGAGAGCAGCAGTCACAGTAATGGAAAACAGCAACGGCAAAAGGGAGGAGCGGCAGCAGTGGCCGAGGCCAGGCTCTCCCCTTTCCTTACGTTGCCTTCAGGCTGTCGGCCCCAGCTGGGTGTAGCGCTCACACCCATAATCCCAGCAGTACTCAGACCCATAATCCCAGCCTTGGAGCATGAACTGTGCCCCAGTGACTAGATGAGGCTTTGGGGGAACACCTATACACAAACCAAAACCTTGACTGCCTGGACAGAATATCGGGAGAGACCATTAATGCCTTTGAAAGGAAGTGAAGGCTTTGGTTCAAACTGTATGGTTGAAATGGATGGATTATGTGGAAATATGATGTGTGCATAATCTTAGGTAAACTGTGTGATGTTTAAAATCCTGGAAAGATACAGAAAAACCATATAATCATATTGCTGGGCAGGGGAAAAAAGAGGAAAAGAGGCCAACAGAGGAGTGTTTGAGACAGAGAAAAAAAAAATATATATATATTTTATATATTATATATATATATTTTATTATAACAATATGTATATAATATATATATAATATTTTTTCTTTTTCTTCTTCCAAGAACAGATTAATGGGAAAGAAATGTCTTAAGGATTGTGTTGCTAACATGTGCACATGTGCATGCATGGATATGCAGTGTCACTTCGGTAAATGCCTATTTTTTTTAATGTATTCAGTACAAGGTCTGTAGGGTCTCACTACACAGGTTGGACTCACAGTGATGCTCTTGTTTTCAGCCTCTCAAATCCTGGGCTTGCAGGCATGCGCCAGCACACCTTGTCTCAATTGCCCTCTCAGTGCGTCCCGTAAGCAGGGCTGGCAGGGCACGCCAGGGACCCAACCCTGGTTGCTGTGTCTGCCTAAGCAGGGACTTTAGTCTGCTGCACTATCTGGCCAGTAAATAACTATTTAGTCTTTAAAAGCCCCCCCCCCCAGTCATGGCACTGTGAAATTACAGTTTTAATAAGTAACTACAAACTTTAATTAACTAAGCTATGAACTCCAAACTGGCCTAAGCCACATAAGCATGACAAGCTAAATTGAAATAGCTGATTTAATTCTATAATGAAGTTAATACTTGAGAGATTCATTGAGTATTGTCTTTTCCTACATTTTATTAAGTTTTTATGAAACTTAGTCACATAAAATATAGAATTGATTCCAAATTATTAGCTACATTCCTAATTGAATCAAGAGAAAATTAATACCAATAAAAGGTAAACTCTGGGAAATGAAATAGTGTATATGATTTAATTATGGCTAAATGTAGTTCTTTCTCTATCACAACTTATCTGTTTCATGTCATCTGGATTTCTGTCTACATTTTGGAAATCCAGAATTGATTCTGAAGATAGTATAGTATAATGATAAATCTGAATTTATTCATAAATCAGAAGATCCTATTTTTCTTTATAAAATCACTTATTTTAGCATTTCAATATAACTCTGGAATGCTCCATTTAGGATATGTGCCAAGAATATAGCAAACATTAGGTAAATTTTTGTAAAACTAAATTCAATCCTTTTTGTCTCCATTCAAGGCCAATTGTTCAATTTTTCTTGCCTGTTACCTGGTCAGGAAATGAAGTCTGTCCGTGTTGTACCTACAGTGTGCTAGAGTCTCAAACTCAACGTATCGGGAAGGAAACTCGTTTTCACCCATCCACTCATGTGTGGTTTGTGTCAGCCACATCTGCTTAGTTATGCATGCCAGGAACCTTGAAGTCGTCTTCTATCACTTTTTGTCTTTCAACCTGTCCATTAGTGCAGTCTGTCGCCCCTTCTTCACACGCACGGCCACTGAATTGGAGTAGCGCACCATGCTGGTGTCTATGCTGTTGTGTAGTACCTGTGGAAAGTCTGCTTTGAATCCTTTCTTCCTTCCTGTGTTTGATCTGTACCCTGTTATTTTTCTAAAATATGATTTTCATTATTTTCTCTCTGGTAACCTCTTCACAAGTATAAGATTGAGCCTAAATTCTTCCACATAGTGAATGAGAAATGCCACGGTCTATGGTAGTCTCTGTGCTTCATATTCAGCCAGGTTCCCCAGCGTCCTTCAAGCGTGCCGACCTTTCTGAAGTCCCGAGAGCTTCTTGTAACGTTTGCACATCTATTCTTTTTCTCATAGTGTTTTTCCTTGCCTGAGATATTTCTATTCATTTTTCATGGTTTGGTTTATCTTTGAAAAATTTTCTTCGCTGTTCCAGATATGGGTAAATATTTTTATCTAAACTGCTTTTAAAAATATTACTCACCATCCTCTATTGTTGCAATGCCTGAATCTTCTACTCAAGAGTGAATAAAGCTATAAGATAATGCTCAGCGATCCGCACCTCCAGATCTGCACGCCATTGCGAAACTCCTCCCTGGAGTGTGCACTGCACCTGCTGGCTCATTTCCAATGCAGAGAGGACGGCCCAAGCAATGAAATGCCAGTTCTAAGCTTTAGTTATAAAAATCAATTTGGTTTCTGTTATAAATTACATCCAGATGTATCCCTAAAGCCTTGTGTAGTCCCAGTTGGAGTTTTTGAAAGGTCTTGGACTTGGATCATGTGTCTTCTGTATTCATTGGTAGATCAGCCCGTTGATAAGTTATGGCTAAATGTGCTATTAGGAGGTGAGGCCTGGTCAGAAGAGGGGGACCCTGGGGGCTGGCCTTCTAGGCTCTATCTCCCTGCGACTCCCCTCCCTTTTCTCTCTCTGCTTCCTGCTCACCACCAGATGAGCAGCCCTCCTTTCCTCAGGCCCTTCCACCATGCCGCTGATCATGGAATGGCTGAAACTTCTAAAATCTGAACCAAAATGAACTTCTGCTCCTTTAAGTTGTGCTTGCTGTTAGGTATTGTCCCTGGAGAAGAGCATGCTGTCTTACTTGATTTGAGTGAAACCGGGTGACATGTTCTGAGAACCCAAGGGAGAAGCCAATGTCACAAGAACCCGAGGACATTGACAAAGGCAGAAAACAGGTGAAGCTATTAGTCAAGCATAAGAGGAACTAAAATTTTTGTCTATTGCTACTTAGAGTTTGGAAGAAAATTCTTTCCCAGCAGTAGAAAGCCATATTCTCTTGATATTAGTGTACCATCCTCAGGAAAAAATTTAAATGAGATCTCCTGCCTAATGCTTCCTCAGCATTAAGTGAGGGTAAGAGCTTGGCAGGAAAAAATGAAGTTCTTTGTTCTTTTGTTCTGCCCTTTTTTTCTTAGGAAACTATTTCTGGTCTATCTATAAGCATGCTCAGGTCTTCCCTAATTTACACAAATCAAATCAAAACCCTAGCAGCTCTTCCTTCAACCCTGATATTTTCTCAGACTATAATCCTCTTTTCAAAACATGAGGATCCTTAGAACAAAATGACTGTCACTATGGCTTGGATGGAGTAAAAAAGGGAGGAAAGTGTGAAACAGGACCTGAGAAGAAGGCATTAAAAAATACCAAGATGGCATTGCAGGCTACAATAGAAAACTAGTTTTATACCAAGTGTAGCATCATTAATGGAAACTGAAACAGCAGTTTTGTCCATTAGGCACCACAGGCCTAGTGTCTAGACAAGTCTGCCAACATAACACTGGCTTTTTTCAAAGTGTGGAAAAAAAATTCATTGGCTTCTACATAAAGAAAAAAAAAATCCTGGAAAATGGAAATCAATAAAAGTATAATTAAATACCACAGAATGCAGTACTATGCTGTGTATTTCAATACATCTCTACTTAAACATTAACAAAATAAATGTAAGCTAAAAGAACAAAAATGATTTATCCTTAAGAGAATTCAAATTTGTGAAAAATCCTTTCAAAATTATGAAGGCATTATATTTAATACCTGATGTAGATGTATTTTAGGTTTGAAATGAAATGTTACAGGAAGTTCAAAACTTCATAATGTTGGAAAACTAAAATGTCTCCAAACTGCCCTAAATCTGCTTGCTAAAAAGGGCAAAATGTATCTCAGGGGAGAGAAATGAGTCGAAAAGTGAATAATCTCCACATTTGTAGTAATCACACTGCATTTGCACCTCTCTGGCATAGTAAAAGGCATATATACGTGACACTGAACGTTAAATATTCAGTATTTCATGTGTGTTTTAGCAATGTTTTATATATTCCTGCATAAGAAGTACAGAATTAAGACTTCAGCTACAACACATGCTGTATGTTATTGGTATGTAGCCCTGTCCTTTGAGTGAAGATCAAGTTTATTTTCAATGTCACAACAAGATGTATCTGACAGTTCTTAAAACTAGGTCCAATAAATATTTACTTGATATTTCCCTTGACAAATATTTGCGAATTTATTTCCTAGCAGATTCGCAGGCTGGATTACTTTTTCTCTTTGTTAATTTTTATATCATATTGGCTACATAAACACAACACACACATATGCACAAACATACAAAACATATATATATATATATATATATATATATATATATATATATATATATATATATATATATATATAAACAAATAACGATGAGGCAGCTCACATTTCCAAAGAAAATCGAAGTAAGGTTTTTGCTTTTTCTTTATGTTTCCAATACAACCTGGATCCCTGCCAGTCACATCAGAATTGGATACCATCTGTGAAATTAATTTGAAATTCACTAAGTTTAATTTGCTTGCCTCTAAATCTGTTGTGGCATTCCTCCAAATTTATTTTTCTAAGCTTAGACTTTAATTTTATTCTGAAACACTTCTCCTGAGTGTATTTTGGTGGCTTCCACTAGAAAACTATCCACTTTAACCACTGACTACTCATATTTCCTATTACCCCAGTCTTAGTTAATGTCTCAGATTAAGTCTGTATAGTTAAGAAAGAAAAATGTTTTTTTAGTTCAGCAAAAAACTCAGGAAAAAGGCTTCCAAATCATTATTAGTTACTGTTTTTAATTTAAGTTTGAAAATTAGAATGCTTAAGCTTGAAAAATTTTAGAAATTTTACCCAGATTTGGAAGTTGTACACAACAGGGAAGAGACCGGGTGAGAAAGAGCTCATGTAACTTTCGTTGTTGCTTAGACTTAGCTTTTTATCCTAGGAAACACTTGAAGTAATTTTGAGGAAATCCCTTCATAAAATTACTGTATCTACAGTTTTCTCCACATTAGTAGGACCAAGGACTTGTAGATACAATCATCCAATGAAACCTCAGGGCTCATTTTTGAGTGTAAAGTGACATTTTTTCTGTGCATTCATTTATCCTGCCTACCTGTGAGTCTTTCTTTCTGGTATACTTTTCCCTGTCAGTACTATTCAGGAGTGAAGTCAGAGAAAGCATCAGTTCTTTTGGTTTTTAAACGTCTTTTTGATCTTTTCTAACCTCATCTGAGTAGACTTGAATGTTTATCACTAATTTCTACCATACAGTTATTGAGTGTCTATTAAATGTGAAAGAGGACCGTGTGTATACATAGGTTTATTTCCTATTTAAAACTCAAAAGAATTTTGTAGTCATACTCATTCAAATAATTATAATAATAATCAAAGTATCTCATCTTAGTTTTGCCAGGGATGCTCTACCACAGAGCTATACCCTTAGCCCATTTTTATTTTTTAAAAATTTGAGTCAGTGCCTTCACACAGGGTGGTCTCAAAAATGATACCTTCCTCACTCAGTCTCCCACAGTGCTGGAATTATAGGTATGTTATTTAGGTATCACTCCTGGCATGCTTTTCTAAGAAAAAAAATTAAAAGCTGATGAAATAAGGATAATAATTTCCTGTTAAATAATTGAGACAGGTAGAAAAAGCTGTTTACTTTTACTAAAGATAAGCTTGGTATGTTTAATTGAAATAAAATTTAATAATAGATTTTAATAAGTTCTAAAGGCCTTTCAGTTGCATATGGCAGTCAAGGCTAAAAATTTTCTTCCTGACCCTTTACTGAATATTACTAGTATTCCTTTAATAAAAGCCTTTACTTTGCTTAGAGATCCTGGTATTCCTTCAAAAAAAAAATCAGTGGTTTTGTTTGAATGTGATTTATATATGTGCCTTTGCAATTTTGCTGCAATTCTAAGTTGTTAGTCACAAATAAAGTCCAAAAAGTTGGAAAACTTGGATTACCAGGCATTTAAAATTTAAGTGGCTTTCACTGGCATGCCATATTGTGTGTGTGTGTGTGTGTGTGTGTGTGTGTGTGTGTGTGAGAGAGAGAGAGAGAGAGAGAGAGAGAGAGACAGACAGACAGACAGACAGACAGATGGACAGACAGAGAGAGAGACAAAGACAGAGAGATAGAAATAGAGAGACAGACACAGAGAGAAAAAAAGACAGAGACAGAGGCAAAGATCAATCCCAAAACCTTCCGAATCCCTGTTCTGGATTCTATACAGATGTCCTCTCAAAGCTGTACACTTTGGGAGTGAATGTATGTGAATATGGATTAAGGGTATGTGGTTCTAAATTAGTTTGCCTCTTAGAATTAGGATAGTTCTGGATGGATTTACTGAAGAGAGAAAATCCACCTGGGTGTGGGTGGCACCACCCAAATATCTTGTAACTTCCATAGAATAAAAGGTAGAGAGAGTCTCTGCTGCTTCACTGCCTTCTACCTACTACACAGACTCCTCCTCTGTGATGCCCCTCTCCCATGCCACCTTGTACTGAAACCAGTCAGTTATATACTGAAACCTTTTCTCCTTTAACTTTCAGTATTGAGTATTTTGTCTCAGCAATGAGAAAAATAACTAAGACAATCTCTCTTCAAAAACTGAGAATTGACTGCCATATGCAACTGAAAGGCCTCTCCCAATTACCTAATGGTTGCTTGGGCACTGGTTATCTAGGCAAGCAATAGCGTTGCAAGGTGCGTAAAGCTTGTTTGTTGGTTGATTTCCATTATTTTTTTTTATTTTTTTAATTTTTGTTTTATTGAAGTACAAATATCAATGAGATAGTTTTAAAATACCTTGACAAGATGGATTTGATAAATTAATACATTGCAAACTGTTTTTATAATGTTTTGGTATCATAAAAGGTGCATACATGATATTATACTTACAGACACTATTATACCGTATGTCTCTTATCAGTAAATTAAGAGACTGTAGCTGTTTGCGTATCTTATTTTTCATACCTGAATTACATCAAAGATTCAATAATTAATACTTTCTACCTTGTTATTTTCCTAGTGGCTGTCCATAGTACTAGAAGCCGACATAATATACTGTCAAACCACCATTAGTGTAAATCTTGCCTCTCATAGACTTATGTGGAAGCACAGTGTTATCTATCCCAACTATACTGTCTATACACACAATCATGATTCTTCCTTTCTATACCCCTTCTTTTTTTTATTTATTTTTATTTTATTAAAATACAAATGTCAATCAGACAGTTTCAAGACACCTTAACCATACAGATTTGATGAATTAATACATTGCAAACTGTTTTCATAACATTTTGGTATTGCACAAGGTGCATACATGATATTATATTTACAGATATTATTTTAGCAGATATCTCTTATCAGTGAATTAAGAGTGTAGTTGCTTACTTATCTTATTTTTTTAGACCTGAATTATATCAAAAATTCAATAATTATTTACCGAGTGGATGACCATAGTACTAAAAGCCGACATAATATCCTGTCCAACCACCATTAGTGCAGATCTTGCCTCTCATAGAATTATGTAGAAGCACAGCATTATCTATCACAACTGTACTGTCTATACACACACATCATGATTTTTTCTTTCTACAACCCTTCCTTTGTCTACACCTGTCAAAAGTGGGCACTCCATTGACATTCAACTACCTTAGGTGCTTGAACTCGACACCACAATCCAACACAGTCCAGCGTTCTGCAACCATAGTGAGTTATTCAAAGAAATTGTCGGCCATATCCATTTACAGCTCAGCTTAATATTATGGGCTCACGATGTATACTTCATTTTTATACTTTTCTGCTGGATGGTTAAGACCTAGGTAGATCAAGACTTATATACCAACACATGAACTTTATATTTCCTATGTGGTCAGTGAAGTCCTCTCAGGGTTTATCTTGTAGTCCTGTACATTATTCTGTAGTTCCTTTGTGTCATCCATGTGGATGAGTCACAGCCAATGCTTGACCAGTTTGCTCTCTGTGAGAGCTTGAGAGAAAGTTTTCTCTTCATGTGACTCTC
>PVKA01030255.1:0-27490 GCA_004027165.1 Ctenomys sociabilis
AAAAAAAAAAAAAAAAAAAAAAAAAAAAAAAAAAAAAAAAAAAAAACAACCAAACCAAAAAAAAAAACAGTGTCTTTTGGAGGCGCACTGATTTTTAATTTGTAGCAACTGCTTCTATGATTAGTTTTTGTGTGTATATGACCTAAGAAATTTTTGATTACCCCAAGGTGGTAAAATAGTTTTTCTTTCTTTCTTTTTTTTTTAAAGATATTCTGAATTTTACATTTAGGTCTGTGATACATTTTGAGTTTATATGGAGACTGTAACAGTCAAGGTTCATTTTTTCCATACTGATATCCTGGTGTTCCCAAAACAGTTTTGCTGTATTGTTTCCTTATTGAATCATGAATTATTGTCAAAAGTCAATTGACCTTGGGGCAGGTGTGGTAGTGCATTCCTATAATCCCAGTACTCAGGAGGCTGAGGCAGAAGGATCACTGCAAGTTCGAGATCAGCATGGGCTACAAAGTGAGCTCAGGCCAACCTGAACTGCATAGTGAAACCCTGTCTCAAAGAAACAAACAAACAAGTTAATTGACCGTATATATTTGTGTCTACTTCTGCAACTTCCATTTTCTTCTGCTGATACATACTTTACAGTGTTATATCTTTATACTAATACCACATCATCTTGATTAGTGAAACTTTGTAGCAAGTTTTGAAATAAGGTAATAGTGCTCTTCAATTTTCTTCTGGCCAAAATTGCTTTAGTTAAGTCCTTCAGACTTCCAAATACTTTTTAGAATCAGACTATCAAACTTAAAAAAAAAGGATGGTACAATTTCAACTAGTATTTTTTTTACTCCACAGGTCACTTTGGGGAGAACTGGTATCCTAACAATACTGAATTTCCAATGACAGATTTTTCCTTAGCAATCATATAATTTTCTATGTCCCATACATATTTTGCTATATTTATCATCATGGGATTTTTTTGTTTTGTTTTCATGTTTTGTGTTAAAAACACAAGCTGGGCTCAAACTCACTGTGTATCCAACGGTATCCTTATATTCTTGGTCCTCCAACTCTAGCCTGCCAAATGCTAGGATTATAGTGTAGCATGTTGACACCATGCCTGGATGCAGTATTGTTTTGTACGTTGCTGTGACACTATAAGAATTTCGTTTTTCATTGCCAGTATTTAGAAACATATAGTACTTGATATCTGCACACGGATCATATAGTCTACAACTTTACTAATTTTTAGGGGTTCTTTTGTTTGTTTGTTTTTTTTGGCAGAACTGGGGATTGAACTCAGGCCCTTGCACTTGCCAAAGAAGCGCTTATTCAACTGAGCCATCTCCCTGGCCCCTAATTTTTAGTTGTTTTTTGTCTTGCTATGCATATCAGGTTGGCTTTGAACTCTTGTCAATCTTTCTACCTTGACCTCCTGACCATGGTGACTGTAAGCATGTGTCACTGCACCTTGCTCAACTTTACTAATTTTACCATCAATTCTAATAGCTTTTCAAAGATCTAGAGCTGGATATAGCAGTACATGCCTGTAACCCCAGAATAACAGAAGGCTGAAGTAGGACAACTACAAATTTGAGCTGCACCTGGGCAACTTAGTGGGATTCTGTCTCAAAATAAAAAGGAGATGGGATTAGGGATAGAGGTCAGTGCAGAGATGCTGGGTTCAATTTCTAGTGCTGAAAGTAAATACTGAAATTAAAGATTGTTTAGAGCCTATATGCTGGCAAATCCTTGTATTTTAGCACTCTAAAGATTGGGACAGGGATCTTAAGTTCAAGCCCAGCCTGGGAAATTTATCATGCATGCGCACACATATGTGCACGCACACACACACCCTTGAAGATGCAGCTCATTGCAAAGGCTCTGGGTTTGATACCTAGTACCCAAAATATGTAAATATAAAAATATAAATGAGTTTCTTTAGAATTTCTGCATACCTGATCATGTTGTTTATGACTAAGGACAGTTTTACCTCTGTTTTTATGCTTTGTATTGATTTTTAACTTTCCTTCTTATTCAGATAATTTTTCTCTAATACAATGTTGAAGAGAAATAGATAATTTCATAACATCTCCCTATTTGTCCAGGAAGACTTGATTTTTAACAACTTCAGATTGATCAGTTCCTGTTAAGTTCTTTGGGTATTTATCATTTCCTTTGAGATATTTGGATTTATGTTAGTTTGTTTCTATTAGAAAAGAAGCATGAATTATTAGTTCTCTATATATAACTTTGAAGATGTACTTAAAATCCTAAAATGCTTACACAATCCCAGATCATCTCTTGTGATATGCATAATAGGAAACACAGTGAAACATTTAACTACTTAGGAGAAAACTTCTATCTTCCTAAGGCCAATCAAAGAATAAATATATATGTATTCTTCAGAAGTTAAATTACAACAATTTTGGTCTATATTGATTTGTTTTTTCAGCAAAATTTGAAGATAATTATTACTATTAAACTTCATTTAAACATGGAGGTTTTTTTGCAAAGAACAGATGTTTTAAAATGTTCTCCTTATAGGCCAGGTGTGGTGGCGCATGCCTGTAATCCCAGCACTCGGGAGGCTGAGGCAGGAGGATTGTTGTGAGTTCGAGACCAGCCTGAGCTACAAAGTGAGCTTAAGGCCAGCCTGAACTGCACAGTGAGACCCTGTCTCAAAAAGACAAAAAAAAAAAAAATAAAATAAAATAAAATAAAATAAAATGTTCTCCTTAGCTCTACACTCCTTTAATATTAACCTATTGTGAGTTTATGCTAAAGACAAAATATTGTCAAAAATATCAAAGAATGAAGAGCTAGCCAGATGTGGTGGCAGATGCCTATAACCCCAGCACTCAGGTGACTGAGGTAGGAGGATTTCTTTGAGTCTGAGGCCAGCCTGGGCTAAATGGTGAGTCAAGGCCAGCCTGAGTTATGGAGTGAGACTCTGTCTCAAAAAACCCAAAACAACAACAAAACCCCAAAACACCACACAAATGTAATAAAGAACTTCAGTTATCTCTCCAAGAATTAGAAATTGCTGAGGGCTAGGGAGATAGCTCAGTAGTCTATGTGCCTGCCTGGTAAATACAAAGACCTGGGTTTAATCCCTGGTACTGCAAGCGATGCTGGCCCAGCACTGAGCCAGCCACTAAAACTGGGTGTGGGACACATGCCTATAATCTCAGCACTGGGGATGCTGAGACAGAAGGATCACTACAAGTTCGAGCCATGAAGTGAGACCCTGTACCAAAGAAATAAAAGACAAAAAAAAGTTATTCACAGAAGTTACTGAATATAGCATGCTCCTCTTCAAAAGCAAGCACACACATATACAGGTGCATGAGGTACATGGCTCTCTTGCAGTGTGCATTCTATAGCACTCAACCTGAGTTACTGCAGAAGATAGAGTCAGCAAAGACTTCAAGAGAAAATGATATCCAAGATGAAACCTCAAGGAAGAACAAGAATCAGATAAGTGACTGGGAAAGAAGACAAAAGACCTTGACACAGGAAAAAGAATGTACAAAGTCTCAATGTTATAAAATTGGGAACATTACACCATACAGTCAGAAAATATGAGTAGATGCAGTACCATAAGAGGCAAAGTACTTTAAAGAAACTTCAGATCTCAAGAGAATTAAATTTATAACAATTAAGTTGGTGGGGGAAAGAAAACAACCGGAAATGAAGCTGAAACATATAACAGAAGGGCTACCACTGACAGCTAAGAGACAAAGACCAATTAGTGGCTTCAGTTCCTGATCTGAGTAATCAGGAGACAGAGGCACCATTTGCCATAAGAAACACAAGCCCTGGGAGTGACAACCAGGCATGGTGACACCTTTTAGCATTTTGGTGAGCTGAGGCACTATGGACACAAGTTTGAGTACAACCTGAGCAATTTAGTGATCTAGCTAGGGAGTTCTTAAATGGGAGCGGGGCAATTTAGTGATCTAGCTAGGGAGTTCTTAAATGGGAGTGGGGAGAGCACAGGGGAGAAGCAATCTGTAGTCAGTGCAAAGACCAGGGATCAATCCCCCAATACCATCTACTTTCCATCCCCTATGAAACTGCACAGTAAAGAAAAAAAAAAAGAAATACTTCATTTTGCAAAGACATCTTTTTACTTAATGCGTTTAAAATTATTTGGAGGAGCTCCTCAGCTTCTATGCTATTATCTTCATTGGAAAACTGAGGAGAAAGGGACAATCGGGTGCATTTTACAATACACAGCATCTCTCGCTTCTACCTGATGCCAGTAGCACCCCAAAAATATCTCCAGATACTGCCCAATATTCTCAAGAAGGAAAATAAGCCCCTATAGAGAATCACTGATGTATACCACTGGAAAGGGTTACCATGACTAAAAATCAAGCTGCATAGATGTGCATACGTACTTCTTTAAAACCTCTTTTCTTAGACAGTAAACTCCTAAGAGACAAGACCTTTACAAGTTATATACTGTTGGGCTCTCTTACGGCACTACTACTATTCCTGTGGGAGTTAAATAAGTACATATGAATGTATTTAAAAACCAGTTCTTATAGGCATGCTTAACTAGAATACGTGTGAAAGCCATTAACTAGTCCTTAAAGGAATTTGTTAATTTTAAAGTTGTAAAATTGACAACACTATTAAAACAGGAAACAGTATAAATGGGTACACAGCTCACCTGTAGCAGCTGGGTTTATCAATCCTGCAGAACCACTGTTTGCAATCTGTGAAGGTGGCTGGCTCAGCCCACTTGAAGGGGTCCCTAGCCGAGGAAACTGTTGGGAGCTCATTTCCACCTTAGTGCACAAACATATAGTTATTACTAGCTTGTAAGGTTAGAACCAATATTGAGAACACAGGGTATCTTTAACATACACAACCTCATAAGATAGCAAAAGCAGTATTATTTACCTACCATATAAACTTATGATCAATTTAAGTGAAGACATCTGAATTATGAAGGCCACATGATAGGTATGAAAAAGCATATGCATCTCTGTGTAAAGTTTTCTAGAAAACAGTATGTCTCTTTGAAAGACTCAAATCTCACACTAAGGTAAACATAACTATAATTAATATGTCATAAGAAGATTCAGAGGAGATGCCAGCACCAAGAAAGGATTAGAAATGCATTAAGATCTGAAGCGAAAGGTATTCTCAAATGCTTTTTTGTAAAGGCCTCCATTTATGGATTTTCTTTTTCATCTCTTTCACAGACCCCCCCCCATCCTGACCCTCGCCAAAGTAACTCCAGACATCTACCTCTTTAAAAAATATTACCCACTTTTGCTGTCAGGAGCCACGCTCCACTGATCTCCCCCGTTTGGCCCCTGCCCCACCCGGAATCCCTGGTAAGATCGGAGGACTCGGATTTTCAGGTACTCGAGGGTTCCACTCCTTGTCCCAGGATGGGGCAGGCATCCTGGAGAGCCCTTGGACAGGGTAACAGTGTACCGGTGGCCGCCGCCCGCACCTCCCGCTTCCTTGGTGCTGGCCTGGGGGGTACAGTACAGGGCCCACCCCGGTGGCATTGCTGGGCTCCGAGGACAAGGACAGAGCCCAAGCCGGAATGCTCTGGACTCGCCGCTGTCCACTCCCGCCGGTCCCACTCACCCCGCCACCCGGCTGCAGCCAGGATCCTAGTCCTCTTCCCCCGAACCAGCCCCTTCCTCTCCCGCCCGCCCATTGGCTCCACGCCCAGAGCGTCACTGGAGGACCCACACCAATCTTCAGCGGCCTGCGCGCTCTGGGCCCGCCCCACCCTCCCGCCCGACGGCCGACCAATCAGGCGGGATTTTCGCTGGGGCGGCCCAAACCCCTCGAGGCTGGGCCAATAGCAGAGGAAGACAAGCACTCTCGGCCAGAGAGGCGGGGAGCGGGGAGGCCCCGCCTTGACCGGGGTCTGAAAGCGGCGGGCGCAGGGCCCGGATGTGGAGAGTCACTTTAAACTGCTCTAGGAGCCAAACTCCCTGGGCCGGCCGCCCGCCCGACGGCCGCCCGCTACGGGCCTTTTCGCTTACCCGCCGAGGCCCACGTCTGCCACGCCCCCACGCCCAGGTTTGCCCACCACTCCTGGTGTCTCTCTCTTCCTCGCCACTGGACAGCCTGCCTCTGCAGCCGGCTCAGCCGCGGTGTCCAGCTTGCGAAAAGAGCCGCAGC
This sequence comes from Ctenomys sociabilis, assembly GCA_004027165.1. NCBI lineage: Eukaryota > Metazoa > Chordata > Mammalia > Rodentia > Ctenomyidae > Ctenomys > Ctenomys sociabilis. The sequence goes on from PVKA01030255.1 coordinate 6,118, forward strand.
CCAAGCAATAGGAGCCAAGGCACCGCTGCCCTTACTCGGGTACGCGCAGCGGGACACACACTGCAGTCGGGTTTAGCCGCCCCGCCCCCTCGTCTCCTCCCTGCCCTCCCAGGCGCCCGTCCCGCCATTACCTGGGTGCTTCGCCGAGTGGCCACCGCGCCGCCTCGAGCTCCCTCGTGTGTGCTCCCCGCCTTGAGGCTGACGTCCTCGGGTTCCAGACCCGCGCCGCCGGGGCGCTAGTACTCTGTCCCCCACCCCTCACTCCAGCGCCGCTGCTTCCGCCGCCGTAACGAGCTTCTTGCTGACTGGTGAGGCCTGGCTCCGCCTACCTTCCAGAAAGCCACTCAGTTCTTAGCTTGAGCCTGAGAGTGGACAGCCCTGCCCCTCTGCGCCGCGGTGGCCTCTGGGAAATGTAGTTCCAGGTGCCCAGGGGGGCGGGTCGCGAAGGAGGTGGCCACGCTGGGGCGGGGCCTTAGACGCCCCTGCCGGAACAGCACACCCTTTTACTTTGTGGTGTCTGTTCGGCTTGTCGTCTTTACGGAGAAGGAAGGTAGTGTATTCCCCCACTTGCCTCAGCCTGACAACATTGGGTTTCATTTTTCCGATGTGGGGCGGTGCGACGCGGGAAGACTAGTGGACTCCCGGCCCGGCCATCTCGTGTTTGGCCGCGTCGCCGCGCCGCGTGTGGGTCTGGATATCTCACCTCCCAATTTGGGCGTATGAGACACTTCAGCAGATTAAAGTGCCCGCTTTTAGGCAGACTCAGGGACAGGGGTTCGGTCCCCAGTGTACACTCCGCCACTGTCGGAGCCTCGGCAAGGCGGGAATGCGCCGCGCGCTGGGCCAGCAGCGTCGGATCCGCGCTGATTCCAGCTGGCCAGCCGCGAGGAGTCCGACTTAGTTCTGGACAGCCCAGCGCCCCCGCCCGCGGGCCCCCGTCCGGAGAAGCACGGGCGGCTAGGGTGGAGTGGAGAGCTGATACGCCCGTACAAGTTTTAGGCAAACTGCTGAGACTGACTTTGGCTCTGATAACAAATTAAAACTCCCCTTCCTAGGTGCCTTTTAGGCCAGTGTTTAGTTAAGAAATAAACGGAGCTCACATCCCTTCTTTCGGTCCTGTACAATTGCTTGGTGAGAAGAGAGCAGGACCTGGCTACGTGCAGGAGTCGCAAGCACTCCTCTCTCTAGCCACTCCCCCCCCCTTTTTTTTCCTTCATGTCTTCATTCTTAAATGTATGCAAGTAACCGACATAGTGTATTGTTGCCTGCCCTTTAGGCAATTTACTCCTTACTGATGTCTACTCTCCTTATCCTTACAACTTGCTCCCCCCGAAATGACCAATACCTATTCAGTTTCAATCCAGTGACCCTGTTTATATCTTCTTTCACTGAGCAGCAATTCCTTAAAACATGATTCCCTCTTTTTCTAGGTTTAAATATAGTTTCTTCAAGCATGTGATTTTTTAGTGCTATATTGTCTTCTAAAATGGCTTCATGTACTCCCAGTTTCAGTTATCCTTGAAGATTTTCATACAGTGAACTCTTGAATTTTACATCCGTACTTCCCCTTTGTTGTTATCATTATCATAGATCTTAACAATCCCTTGAATTTAAAATATTGAACATCTATACTGATTTATCTCCCCGATGTATTCCTGTAGATTCCTGGGTTCCTTTATTGGCATCACCTTCCTTTCTGCTTTTAAATTCATACTGATTTCACACACTTCCATTTGCCAGCATCACTGTATTGCCTGATTGGTATGTCTGTGTCTCTTTGCCATTTATTTCCACTCCTTGTTCAACCTTCATTATTAAATTATATTTATTTATTTTGGCAGAACCGGGGATTGAACTCAGGCCCTTGCACTTGCCAGGGACGCGTTTATTCCACTGTGCCATCTCCCTGGCCCCCTAAAATTTTTTTTTAAAGAATACAAAATAGTAATTAAAAAACAGCATTAGAAGTGATACAAAATTGCACTAAACAAAGTAGTGGGAATGGTCGTAATGGTTGCTGTGTTGCATGATGTTATCTTCAAATTAGTTGTTTAAGTTACATAGACATGCCAAATTGGTTTTCAAAAAACAAAGCAACAAAAAGTTGCAAGACTAAAAAGAAAAAAATTTGGGCCAATGAGACAGCTCAGCAGATTAAAGTGCCTGCTTTTAGGCAGATGCAGGGACAGGGGTTCGGTCCCCAGTGTACTGTGCTGGCACTGTGGAAGACTGTGAGTCAGAGTGGGTGTGGTGGCATGCGCCTCTAATTGTAGCTCTTGGGAGGTTGAAAACAGGAGGATCACTGAGTCCAATCTGTGTGGTGAGACCCTTTTATACCTTGTATTAATACGTAAAAAAGAAAGAATTTTAAGCATTAACTGCTCCTTTCAAAGGACCAGCAGAAGTTGGTGGTATAATTATCCAAATTATCCTGCACATATACATAAATATGGCTTTTCCCCTTCTTTTGTCTCTTTCCTCATCCCAATTTTTCCTTCCCATTGAACAAATTCTTCCCTTTTCACAGTACCTGTTGTGCCTTTAGGATTTTATTTATTCTTTTGGCTTCTTGCCCTAATGAGACAATACAATGTTTGTTTGCACATGTGGGTCTGATTTATTTCACTTATCAATACAGTTTCTACTTGCATCCATTTATCTATGAAAGCCTCAAATTTATATTTTTTTATAGCTGACTAATATTTCATTGTGTAAAAATACCATATCCTTTTTATGCATTCCTCAGTTGATGGACATTTGGTTTGTTTCCAAGATTTAGTTATAACAAATTATATAAATATGAGTGCACATATATCATTGTGGTATGAGTTCAGTTCTTGTGGAAAAATACCAACAAGGGGAATAGCTGGCTTGAATGGGACCTCCATTCCTAGCTTTTTGAGAACTCTCCATACTGATTGCCATAATGATTGTCCCAACCTGCACTTCCACCAATAGTGGAGAGGGTTTCTTTTTCCACAGCCTCTCCAGCATTTGTTATTGGTTGACTTCTTCATGATAGCCATTCTTTCTGGCATAAGATGGTATCTCAGTGTTGTTTTAATTTGTATCTGTTGAAGGACCACTGATGTTTAACATTTTTTCATATATTTATTTGCTATTTGTATGTCTTCATTTGTGAACTGTATATTCCTCTCAGATTCTTTGAATTTTGGAGGCCTGATTTCTAAAAATTTTTTATATATTCTAGATAAGAGTCCTTTGTCTGAAGGACAGTTGGCTATAATTTTTTTCTCAATTTGTGGGTTTTTCTTTTACTCTGTTGGTGGTTTCTTTCTTTTTTTTTCACAGATCCAGGGATTGAACTCATGTGCTTGCCAGGGAAGCACTTATTCTACTGAGCCAGCTCCCTAGCCCCTAAAAATATTTTTTTTTTGAAGTAGGGCCTCACTATGTTGCCTAGCCTAGTCTCAAATTTGTGGCTCAGGAATCCTCCTACTTTGGTCTCCTGAATAGGTGGGACTATAGACATATTACCGTGCCCAGCTCAAGGCTTCATTATTTTTATAGAATGTGCTCCCCAGTCAGATTTTTTCCTTTTCTTCATTTGTCCTCCATAGAATTATTTTCTTAATTTACTAATGTAAGTCCATCTTTTCCATTTGTGGTGTTTCAGCAACCTTAAAATATATTCCAGACTGGCGGAAGCCGCTTCTCTAGTGGTCCCGCGGTTTCGGCCATGTCGGAGATGGCAGAGCTGTGCGAGCTGTACGAAGAGTGCAACGACCTGCAGATGGACGTGATGCTGGGCGAGGGTGACCTTCCCCAGATGGAGAGTAGAAGACCGGGACAGTGACTGCACAGTTGTGAAAAAAGGAAAAGAATCACGAAAGGAAAAGATCTTAGGACTGTTGACCGGTCTGCTTTCCAAGAACAGCCGGGAACACCAATGGCTTTGACATTGTTACTGCAGTAGATTATTTTCCTTGCGTTGGGGAAGGTCGCTTTCATATTTGTTTGACTGTAAAGATGGTTTTGCAAGAGTAAATCGTAACCAATACAAACTGCCAGTACAAGAAAGAACCCACAGATGCAAATTATGTAATGAGAAAAAAAAATGCGCACGAGATATGTTATTTGGAAAAAAGCCTATTGAGAAAACTTAAAATTGTACTTTGTGATATATCCAAGTTACAGTAATTAAAAGTTAAATTTACAATGTAAAATGAAATGATTATTCTTCATAATCCCGAAAGTATGACAAACTAAAACTATATGTATCGTATTGGTGTATCCTTAAATGTGTTCCCAAGAGCATCTGCGGTTGTACCTGTATCTTGATCATTTATAAAACAACTATGATCTGTATTTCAGGAAAATCCATGGTCATGACTATGGTATTTTTAAAAGTCACAGGGTTGTCTTTTTAAAAAACTTCAAACTTAGACATTAAAACATATGTAGAAGTAAATATATATATATATATATATATATATATATATATATATATATATATATATATATATATTCCAGACCCCTAATCCTAGTTTTCAAAGGCTTAATGATTTAGTTCCTCCTCCCTCTCCAAACACTGGACATTAAATAATAGTTTATATTCTTTCTCTTCACAGTTTATTTTATTTTTTTGAAGAAGGAGAAGTTTATTTGGCTCATATTTTGTTGAAGTTTCAGTCCACAGTCAGCTAGTTCCAAGACAAAGTGGCAGAGAAGCATGGTAGAGGTGAAACAGTTCATGGTGTGGCAGAGCAGAAAGCAGCAAAGGATGACAGCAGCAGAGGTAACAGGCTCTCTGCAGTTTAGCTTCCAGGGTTTTACTCTAGCCTGAAGTTCCTCCTATGACTGGCCCCAATCTTAGCAATCATCTAGATTAAATGGAAAGCAAAGAATTACTTCAAGAAGACCTAATCAAATTACTTTCTTTCTGCCACCCTTTAGATACTTCCATGGGTTGTGTCTTCCTCAGAATTTCTGTTACAGCAGTAATCTCAGTCTACTTCTACAGCAGGCAAAGAGAGAAATGACTCGTCTTTATATTTCCCTGCAACAAGGTTGTATATCCAAGTAATAAATGCTGATTATAATTATATGAACATGAATGAAATCTCAGTTCTCTGAATTTCTAGGAATAGTCTGCTGCTTTATTCATTCGTGATGATAGTGACCACTTAAAAGAAAATAGATGCTTCACCCATTGTTGTGCTGTTAGTATCTAGACTTCCCATCCACTGATCATGGATAAGGGATCCACATGAATCTACTGAAGACCGACCTGCTGCTCCAGTGAATTGAATCTTTCACATTCCTCAAGTGTTCAAGCTAGTTCAGGGGTTTATTGAATTGTTGGATTTTTGAAAATGATTGTCTACTCCAAATAGCTTGAATGAACTAAGCAAAATATGGCCATCCTATCTACTGGATGGTTTTCTAGAGAAAAACAAGTAACTATTACCTTCTGTCAACAAAGAGGTTAGGTTCTTCAGGTGCCTTGTGGTCAGTTAAATGTCAGCTAAGGATCTGTAAGTGTTGGTGAAACTCTAGTGGGTTTTTATTTTATATCATTAAACCCACAAATGGTTCTCATGTGTCACTACCTGAGTGATCTAATGATACTGATCCTTTGTGTTCCTTCTCTGTGCAAATACTCCCCTTGGCCCAACTTCCCAGCCAGGAAACATCTAGTTCTTCCCATTTCATTCATTGGCAACATGAGCTTGCATTAGTTAATTTTTTTTTTCTTGTGGTACAGAGAATTGAACTGTGTTTGCCAGGCAACTGCTTATTCTACTGAGCTATCTCCCCAGCCCCGGGCTTGTCATTACATACATCAGTCTTTGTTTACAGTTTAAATGAACTGTACCTACAAAAGATGTGACATTTTTTAATTTTCCCACACCCATTGTTTTTATAACTTTTATGTGTTCAGTATCCAAGCCAAATTTAGCATTTGTCTGTTCCCAGCACCACATTCTGGCTTGGTTTTTTATTTGTTATTTATTTATTTTTTTAGTACTTGGAATTGAGTCTGGGGTCTTCTCACCTTAGCTATATCCCCAATCCTCAGCATCACTCTCTGTTCCCACCCTAGCTGAATCTGTGCTATGTATGGCAGATAAATTCAAGGATAGTTCCTTTTTCCTTCCTCATCTTTATATTCTTGTATCATTGCTTTTCCTTGAGTGAGTATCGGACCAATAGCATACGGCAGAGGTACATCTTTGAGCATGTTGCTAACATACCTGTTTGGTTACCTGACTCATTCTAGAGCAGTGATGGTAAACTGTCAGTGATAACAATCGGCTGCAGCATGGGTGCCATAGGTCCAACACCACTGCACTAGAGAATCTTCTTGCTTGCTTGATGAAGCAACCCTGTGGCCCACATGGCAAGGAACTGCAAGAGACCTGTGGGAACTGCAGCAACATCTAGGAATCGAGGCAGCCTCCAGACAAACACCTGCAGGAAGATGGGGCCCTAGCTGGGTATGATGGCACATGTCTTAATTCTAGCACTCAGAGGCTGAGGCAGGAGGATCAGTAGAGTTTGAGACTAGCCTATACTACCAAGTAAGACCCTGTCTCAACCCCACCCCTCCAAAAAAAAAAGAGGGAGAGCTGGAATCCTTTATTCTGCACATTAAGGAAAGGAATTCTGCTAATGACCTGACTAAAGCTGTTTTTCCTTTATTTGAGCCTGTGAGTGAAAACATAGCTGATGGATAACTTAATTGCAGATTCACAAAGTCCTGAGCAGTGAATGTAGCAAAGATACATCTGAACTTCTGACCTGCATGAGGTGTAGCGTAATAAGTGTGTTGTCTTAAGACTGAAAATTTGTGGTAATTTATTATACAGCAGTAAGTCTCTAAATCTGATTCTAGGGGAATTGTTGAGGGCTAAGGTTAAGATCCAAAAGATTCTCAGACAGCTCTATGCTCTGGGTAAGGTTCTGGTTTGTTAAGTGGTATTTGTCCTGCTTCCCACCCCTCGCCTCCTGCCCCTTGTGACTTGACCTGTGTTTGTTTTTACACACTGCCAGTTGTCCTCGGAATCCCATTCTGTTTTTTTGCCTATGGTTTCAGCCAATGCTTGGCTCACTTTTCCTATGACTTTAATGAAGTTTGGGCTTTTCAGCTTCAATTCTTTCTCCTGTGTATGTATCATTTTCAAAGTTTGGAGAAAATTGAGGAGAATAGTAGATACATTCCTTTTTGTTAGTTTGGGTAGAACTTTTTTGTGGTATTGGGGATTGAACTCTGGGCCTTGTGCATGCTAGCCAGCACTTGGTCACTGAGCTGCTTCTCTAGCCCCGGGTAGAACTTTCTCTTCACACAGCCACTGTCCTCTGTGTCATCTCTGAAAGTCATAGGTGCCCAGCAAGCATAAGTGCCTGCCTGGCAAGCACAAGGACTTCAGTTTGATCCTCAATATGGCCAGAAAGAAATAGAATGTTTAAAAGGCTGGGGATATAGCTCAGTGGTATAAATGCCTGCCTGGCTAGTGCAAACCCTGGTACTGCAAAAGGAAAAGAAATTATGATATATATATCTGCCTTACAACTATGGGATAGGACTTGACTCCTCTAGATCAGATGGATTGATAAACTGCCTAGAGCCATTCAAAAATGAAATGGGGCCAAACATAAAGTGGTAGAGCAAGAGCACTGGAGCTGGGAGATTTCCATAAAGGCTGCAGGAGCTGGGCTACCAGAGTTCACCACCCTAAGTGCCTTCACTCACTATAAGGGCAGCCTGACCAGGTCTGATACCCACCTTCTGGGCTCTGGCCCCCCTTTTAGATTCTAGGTGACTTTTGAGCCCCTCCCCCCAAGCCTGGCTCCTTTTGCCCTCTGGTGGCATTGTGGACATGGGCATTCAAAAACAGTTTGAATATGATTCTTTCCTAAACACAGAGGCCAGATGACCCAATAAATAGCTCAGTGGATGATCTACCCAGGCATAGGGACTTGCTCTTGGTGTGTTTTCCTGCTTTCTATAAGGCTTTATATGGCAGGCTCCCCCTGCCTGTGCCTACTGACCATAGTTTGGGTCAGTGATGCCCTGAATTTCAGACCAGCCCTGTGAGGAGGAACACATACACACATGTGCATGTGCCTGCGCATGTATATATACTCAGAGACTTAGGAACCACATATTTAAAATAGGAAAAATGCCTGTAGAGAGGTGGTCCAGGCCATTCTTTCCTACTCTCAGTTACTTATTATTTCTTGCTGGGACAAATACCTAACACTCAAAATGAAGGAAGGAAAGGCTTATGTAGCTCACAGTTAGTGGAGGTTTCAGTCCATACTCACCTGGCTCCAAGGCAAATGGCAGCAGTTCATGGTGGCAGAAAGCAATGAAGAGCAGAGGAGGAGCAGCAGCCACATAGTGTCCATCAAGCCTCTCTTCCTTCTATGTTGACTGCAAAGACTGAAGCTCCTCGGAGAAAGTGGTGGTAGTGGCTACAAAGATCGAGCTCCTCTGAGGTGGTGCAGCTACATCGCTAAACTCCCCCAGGGAACTGGGGCTGAATCCTTCCTCATCCCCTTTGCATGCCTTTGAAGTGCTGAATCACTCTGGGTGGGCCCTCAAGCCAAGTCGACAAAATGTATCCAACTACTAAAGCTACCTTGCACAAAACTCCATGTCATTTGACTTCTCAGATAAAGTTGGGTGTAGAATACTCTAGAAATGGCAAAGCTATTTCTCAGTATTTGGATATACCTTACTATTTCCTTAATCTACCATGAAATTTTAATCTAGCCCAGTGGCAATGTTTTGTTGATGTAATGCTCTTAATTCAGGTGTTGGAGAGCTGCTTTTCTTCCCTTCTTCGCTCATTCTCTCTGCTATTCACACAGTCACGCCTGATACTCTTCTTCCTCTTTATCCCCCAACTCTGGCAACTGCCAAGCCTCCTCCATTGTACCTACCAAAAAATAAAATAAAATAAAAGCAAAACAGAGACTTAGCAGAAGAGTTCTCTGGGGGAGAGGTGGTATCAGAGCATGACTATGACTCAGATTAGTGAAAAATAAATGAAAATGACTTCACTGGGGTCCTGCCAAGGCTGGAGTTGCTGCCCAGAGGCAGTGCTCTGAAATAATGTAGGGGGCTAAGGGGACAGCAGAGAGGTGGAGAAGCCTGCCTTATTTTCTCATTTTTATGATTTCTGTACACTCAAGATACATTGCCTCTTCTGACTCCAGTGTTCCCATATATAAGCTGCAACAACAGTGCTAGACCTGACCTCATGTTTCACATTGTCATTGTTTGATCACTTAGTCCTGAGTAGTTGAGAAGAGCCTAGAAAATTAGCTCATGTGAGACTGAAGAAACTACCTCTTTAAAATGTGCTAGAGTCAGGAAGCAAAGCCAACTGGATTTGTGTGTTAGAACTCTATAGAGAATCAGAGAATGAGGACAGCAACAAAATACTTGAATAAGAAAATGAATTCAGCAAGCTCAGAGGACCCAAGGTCAACGTAGCAAAATGAGTTTATTTTCTAGCACTGAATTTTTAGAAAATGAAACTTGAAAATGTCACCATTTATAGTAACAATAAAACTGAAATATTTCAAAATAAAAAAATATGAGTTCTATATTATGAAAACTTCAGAAGAACTACATAGAGATGTATGTCATGAGTTGGGTTTGATGGATTAAATGTTAAGGCAACAGTTTTCCCCAATTTGGGAAAAACATAAATCCAAGTCAATATCCCAAGAAAGTCATTTAACAGAAATTGATGAGCTGAGTTTAAGGTGTATCTGGAGATGCACCAGCCCCGGTGGCACATCCTTGTATTTCCAGCACTTGGTAGGCTGAGGCAGTGTGATTGCCTCAAATTCAAGAGCAGCCTGGGCTACAGAGTTGAGTTGAGTTCCAGGCCAGCCTGAACTACGTAGTGAGACCCTGCCTTAAAAAACAACGCAAAACAACAAAAACCAGAGGAAAAAGAAAAAATAGTCCATGAAGGTACAAACCACTTAAAAGAGTCAAATATCTTGATGATGGGAAAAATATGAAGACATACCTGCCTGATTTCAATACTGACTATAAAGGTACAGCAATAAAGCTGGTGTAGTATTATAGCAGTAAAGATAGATGGGTTAGAGGAATAGCTCAGTGGTGGAATACTTGCTGAATTTGGGTGAGGTCCTGGATTCAATGCTTAGCACTGCACACACACACACACACACACACACACACACACACACACACAAAGCAAAAACAAAAATGTGTGTTTTTATTATTCTGAAACAGAATAAATGGTCTAGGAATATATTCCACAAGTGGCTGTACAGCCATTTTTTGGATAAATGTTGGTGGAACAATTGAATACTTCTATGAAAAGAAAAAAACTTGACCCTCAGACTATTTGCAAAATTTTATTCATGCTGAACTTATGAGTAAGCCCTTCATACACAAAGGATAATTGAAATAAACAATGAATAGTTAAAAACCTAGTATAGTTTTTTTTTTTTTTCGTTTTTTTTGAGACAGGGTCTCACTGTGCAGTTCAGGCTGGCCTTAAGCTCACTTTGTAGCTCAGGCTGGTCTCGAACTCACAACAATCCTCCTGCCTCAGCCTCCCTAGTGCTGGGATTACAGGCATGCGCCACCACGCCCGGCAAAAACCTAGTATAGTAAAAGACACATTGGCAAGAGCAGTGGGTTAAGTGTGTTCAAAGTGAGGGGGAATTTTTTGAGCATTTTAAGGAAGATTTGTAGCAGTGTATCTTTTACCATAATTTTTATTTATTTTTATTTTTGTATTTTGTACAGGTCCTACTACACAGACTGGACTTGTAGTAATCTCTTAGATTCAGCCTCCCAAGTGCTGGGATTAACAGGTACATGCAGCCATGCCCAGTCTCAACCGCTGTCTCAGTAGGCACCAGCGCCAGGGCTGGCATGGCATGCTGGGGATGGAGCCCTGGCTGCCGTGCCCTGCCTAAGCAGGTACTTTAGTCCAGCAGGCACTTTAGTCTGCTGAGCTATCTGATTGGCCCATTTTTAAAATTCTTTTTCTTCCTTTTTTTGTGTATATTTTTTAGTGCAGGGTCTACAGGATCTCACTACACAGATCAGACTTGTAGTGATCCTCCTGTTTTTAGCCTCCCAAGCGCTGGGATTATAGGTACATGCCAAAATGCCCAGCCTTAATCGCTGTCTCAGCATGCCCCAGGTTGGGGCTGGCATTGCAGGCCTGCGATCAAACCTCTGACCTTTGGGTCTGCCTAAGCAGGTGCTTTAACTATCTGGCTGGCCCTCATAATTTATTAATTTAAATGTTCACTGTACTTTCGTATGTCCATAGAAATAAAGTTATTCTGATTTCTTATTTGGCATGGAAATATTAACAGAATAGCTTGCAACTATGGTATTTAATGGTATATTATGTAATAAATGAAGAGGACTGTGCTGGATTAACTAATGGCCAACTTGTAACACCCGTCTGAACTGAATGAGCATGGTTCTGGGTGCAGAGGCCCACCCGAGAACTGTTAGCAGCAACACAAAAGGAGTACTGGAGAGAAAGTGGTATGCTGTTGATGCTCCTGGAGAAGCTTGTCGCAGTGGCTTTCCTGATATGAACTCAACTGTTCTCACTGCTGGAGGAGCTCTGGTCCTCGCTGTTGCTGAGGATGGCTGTGACTGTCTTTGGGGGAGCATTGCTCCCTGGCTCCAGTGCAGCTCCCTTGGCCTGCTGGCACATACTCTTAGTCCCACCAGCACAGACTTTCTAGCTTGCACCTCTGACCTTTGGGCTTTCCCAGTGCTGACTCTTGATACAGACATGAGACATTATTGTGTGCTCTCAGCCTCCAGCTGGACTTGTGGGAGACCCTGCTGTGAAGTCCAAGCCCTCGGCTGGATTCCTTGGGTCTCTAGTGCTTGCAACAGATTTCCTACACTCTTTGGTATTTGACTCTTTGGGTGAATAGTATAAAGTAATCTAATCCTATAAATTAGGAGTCCTATATTAAATTGTTTCCCATGCAAACCCTGACTACAACAAGGACATATAAAAATTCCTTTCCAAAATAAAAATCAGTAAATAAATAAAAGAATCTCTTCCATCATGCATGGGTGTAGGACATTTAACTTTGTTTTTTCATTTATGTATTTGGCACAGGGTCTTACTATGCTGCTCAGATTCATAGTGATCCTCCTGTTTTCAGCCTCCCCAGTGCTGGGATTACAGATGTGTGCTACCACACCTGGACTCAGCTGCCAGTTCAGCGCACCCTAGGGATGGGGCCAGTGCAACATGGGACCGGGGATCAAACTCTGGTTCCTGTGCTTGCGAAATCAGGCACTTAACCCACTGAACTATCTTGCCAACACAAAATTTACATTGCCATCTCAGTGCACCCCAGAGGCAGGGCTGGCCGGGCAGGCCCGAGGATCGAACCCCTGGCCCCTGTGCCTGATTACAAGTGCTTTAATCCACTGAGCTATTTGGCTGGCCCTACATTTGACTTCTGATATGTCAAAAAATACCTTGAAGTTCTATTCCAAACATGCCCTGTACTAATTAAAATGGTCTTAACGTGGTAATATATATCATTTAATTTGTGCCATTAACAATATCAACAGTAATGTTTATAGTGGGCTGAGAATATAGCTCAGTGGCACAGCACCTGCCTGGCAAGTGCAGGGTCCTGAGTTCAATTCCTGGTACAAAAAAAAGTTTGTGAGATTTTCAGTGCACCTTAAGGGCATATGTCTCTGACCCTTTTAGTCTGGTTCATGTGGTAAGACTATCATATGGAGTATTTGCTCATTTATTCATCACATATTTATTTCGTACCTAATGTGGGACAGACATCATTCCAGCTGCCAGATGGTGTAAGCATAGCTGACCTTGCTGTCAACTAAGCTTTCAACCTTGATCTGATCGAAGTCAAGAGCAAGAGCCATCTGCACATCCACTGTGTATATTGTATTGTTCCATATGTTTCTGTCTGTACTAAATTTATCAAAAAGCAAGCATATCTATTATGTCTTTCCTCACATTTTCTGGAGGGAGTGTCTCGGTTACTTTTCTGTCATTGCTGGGACAAAATACCCGACAACCAAAATTATGGAGGAAAGGTTTATTTAGCTCAGTTAATGGAGGTTTCAGTACATGCTTGGCTGGCTCCAAGGCAAAGAGGCACATGGCAGAGGGCAGCAGTTCATGGCGGTGGAAAATAGCAAAGCAACAAGAGCAGAAAGGGAGGAACAGTGAGGCAGCAGTGACAGAGCAAGCTTCTCTCCCTTCTACTGCATCCACAACACGTGCCCCAGGGTGGCAGTAGTGCTTACATCCGTACTCCCAGCAGTATTTATGCCCATACTCCCAACATTGGGTCATGGACTAATCTCAGCCTCTAGAAGTCTGCCACATGACTGCTTTGGGCTTTGGAGGAACAACTGGACACAAACCATAATGGGGGGATGCAGTTTTACATGTTTGCTAACACACTGAATGCTTCTGTTCCTCTCTCCATAATTCCTATATTGAAGTGTAATACCCCAATGCGACAGTGTTAGGAGGTAATTAGGTCTGAGGGTAGAGTCCTCAGAAGGAGATTAATGCCCTTATAAAATAGATTGTGGGAGGCTGAGCAAGGTGAGTTAATGCCTATAATCCCAGCTACCCAGTAGGCTGATTCAGGAGGATCACAAGTCTGGGCAATTTAGCAAGACCTTGCCCAAAGCAAGCAGACCTTCAGAGCAGGATAATAGGCATGGAGAAGTGCACCTGTAATCCCAGCACTCTGGTTGAGGCAGAGGATTATGAGTGTGAGGACAGTCTGGGTGACAGTGAATTCAAGACTAGCATGGACTATAGAATGAGAGCTGGGTTCAAAAAAATAAACCAAAAAGCAAAAACAAAAGCACAGAGCCCAACCAACTACACAAACCAAAAAAGATGGCGCTGATGTAAGTGTATAATAAAGATGGCTTTCACTAGATACTGGGCCTGCCAGGGCCTTTAATCTCAGTCCCCATCCCCTTTTTTGAGAAAAGGGTCTTAATAGGTAGCCCAGGCTTGCCTAAAACTCACGCTGATCCTCCTGCCTCAGCCTCTAGAATGCTGGGATAACAGGTGTGCATAAGTAGACCTTTTCAATTTTTTTAAATGTATGAATTATATGAGTTACACCAGCATTTTCTTTTTACTTTTAGTCTTACAGTTTCCAGGACTGGAAGAAGTAAATATCTTGTTTAAGCCACCCAGTTTATGGGATACTGTTCTAACAGTTCAAATGGCCTAAGACATTTAAATATTAGTATTTGATGTATGTTTGTTTCCACTTGTGAACTGGATTGTGTTCATCTAAATTCATATGTTGAATTCCTAACTAAGACTTCAGAATGTGACTGTATGTTAAATCCAGGATCTTTAAAGAAAAAGAAATTTGGATAGCTGGATACATGATTGCATTTCTATAATCCTAGCTATGTGGGAAGCTGAAGCAGGAGTGGTTTGACCTTGAACTTGGTTTCACAACTCTAGAGATATGCTTCTTTAAGCTATCTGGCCTGTGATATTTTGTGATGCCAGCCCTAGCAAATTAATATTTTATATGGAGTAGGATATTGTTTTGTGATTTTGTAATGTGTACTAAGACATGGGTCTCAATGCAAGATGCATTTCTCATCATAGGGTATGGATAAAAACATTTAAAAAACAAAATTAGAAGAAATGATGAATTTTGCATCTTGCTCTGAAGCAAGACAGCTGCTGAGAAGCTTCTTCAAGCCAAACCTAGAGAAACTCTGGCCACAAAGGAAGGGCAAGAGAAAAGATATGGCCTTAATAGCTATGGGTTTTGTATGAAAAAGACTGTAGCAGTCTTTGGGGCTGGGGAGATAGCTCAGTGATCTAAGCTCCTGCCTGGCAAGCGCAAGGACTCAGGTTTGATCCCTGGTACTGTATGCCGTGCCAGTACCTTGCTTTTTGGTGTTTTTTTTTTTTTTTTTTGGCAGGACCAGGGATTGAACTCAGGCCCTTGTGCTTGCCAGGGAAGCACTTATTCCACTGAGCCATCTCCCTGGCCCCCTGCCAGTACCTTGCTGAGCAAGCCACTGGTACTGGGTGTGGTGGTGCATGCCTGTAATCCCAGTGCAGCAGAGGCTGAGGCAGGAGGATCACTGTGAATCTGAGCTGTGTAGCAGAGACCCTGTATCAAATAAATAGATAAACAAAAAAAAATAATAAAGTGGAATCTTGGAACAAAATTTAGATACAATCATCTTTTAGAATTTAGGGGGTCTGATCTTGAGTTCAGACATTGAAAATAGAACATTAACTTTCATTAGTGCCTTATGAAAATTGCGTTTACTTCAAAAACAAATATAAGCAATAGCTTTCAGTACAATTAGCTGCACCTGCAACTTCACCACCCATAGAAATCACATATAATCTTCAAGTCACATTACATGAACTGGATCTCAAAACACTAACTGCATCTATCACCATATCAGAGGTCTGTTGATTATTTGATTGACTGATTGGCATTTAATGTGTTGAGAAGGACATGTATTATTAGGTACATATTTTAAAATTTTTTGGATAACACTATGTGCATGTAATTTGTTCCCTTTGAGTCCTGTATAGTTTATACTATGCACTTAAGAACAGTTTGGGGGCATTGAGGAAGCAGTTGTACTTGCCTACAACATACAAGGCCCTGGGTTTAAACCCTAGTATGGGCAAAAACCTCAGAACAAACAAAATTTTTTTCTGAGAAGGTCCGCACAGTTTCTGAGCGACCTCCCAGGGGTTGTCACAGAGAATAGCTCCTTAGCTAAGTTGTGGATGCAGGTCTTGCCTTCCCTGTGCTCTAGTCTATCTTTTTTTTTTTTTTTTTTTTTTTTTTTTTTTTTTTTTTTTTTTTTTTTTTTTTTTTTTTTTTGTCTTTTTGAGACAGGATCTCACTATGCAGTTCAGGCTGGCCTTAAGCTCACTTTGTAGCTCAGGCTGGTCTTGAACTCACAACAATCCTCCTGCCTCAGCCTCCCGAGTGCTGGGATTACAGGCATGCACCACCACGCCCGGCTAGTCTATCTTTTCTTATCTGTTTCTCCTTGTGCCTATTCTTTGGCTACTGCTATCAGCACTGTCCTTCTGACAGGGTTTTTCTAACTGCAGATTTCTCTGGCCTTGATTTGACATCTTCCCAAGGGTACCTCTCCATTTAACACCTCTCTTTTGGCAAGTGCAGCCCAAGGGCAGTGGCTTTGCCTGGCGCCAGCTGAGAAGTAGCCTCCAAGGCTCTAAATTTAGGACAGCTGAGGTCCATCCAGAAGAAGGTGTGTTAGTTACCCAAGCCACCTAAGTAGCTGGTATTCCTTAGAAAAATAGCTAATGTCACCAACTGTACAGAAAGGGTACCCCTTCAGTTCCAGGCACTGGTGGACCTGTTCTGCCTCTGGAAGGTGCTGGCCTTACTTTGTGGCTTTCCTGACCACATCATTTCATATTTAGAGCACTACCTCATACATGTCTATGGGTTATTCGATTGACTGCAACTTCACCACCCATAGAAATCACATATAATCTTCAAGTCGCATTACATGAACTGGATCTCGAACGGGTGTTTAATGTGTTGGTAAAGGCATGTATTACTAAGCGAAGAATACCTCAGGGACTTCCATGACTGCTCCTGCCTGCTGGTTCAGTGATTAGGACCTCTTTCCCCTTTGGTTTTCCTATTTTGGCGCCTGGCCAGCGTGTGGAGGTATTCTACGCTCTCACAAGAGAAGACTGTTGTGTTTGCTTAGCAGGTAAGGACCACTACTAAATCTACTTCAATGAACCCCACTTGTTATAAAGGTCATATGGAAGAAAACCAGCCCCGCCCAGCCCCTTTACAGTCCCCGTGTCAGTGGCTCAGTTTGGCCTCTAGAGGGATCCCCAGGAACGAGGAAGAGGAGAAGCAGGCTTGTGCTTTCTAGGAATGAATTGGGGACCCAGAAGCTTGACTAACCCGCTGTCTGGGGGAGCGAGCTGATCTTTTGGCTGCACACCCTGAATACAGTGACGTCCTTTGGTATCTTTTGGGCAGGAATGCCCTATTTGCCGAAGCCTGTCTGGTCTATTCTCCCACCAGTCCCTGATGCAGGTGGATTTTTGACTGTTAAAGCGCTGGGGGACCTCACCGTAAGTACCAAGCCTTCCCTTAATTGGATGTCCAAATATTGGCAAACAATACAGTGGTTATATTCAGAAAGTAGCCAGTTTGAGCAAAGACCTATGTCACCAATCTCATCCAGGCATCTATCTAAGAAGAAACAATGGTCTTTGCTACGTTTGGTTTTGGCTTTCCTCTTTATATGACTGTTAGAAGTTTCAATATGTTGTTTTTCTTTTCCCAGCTTGTTTTGAAATATCTCAAACATCACAAAAAAAGTGGAAAGGATTGTATAATGAGCAGCTCTGTTCCATCCATCCAGACTGAGCAGCTCTGAACATTCTGCAAATCTGCTTATACCTACTCTGTCCCTGACAGGTGTGTACATGACTGTATTTGTATGCATTTACTTTTTTTATGAATTTAGGGCAGGGTCTCACTATGTGGATCGAACTTGTAGTGATTCTCCTGTTTTCAGCCTCCCAAGGTCTGGGATTACAGGCACGTACCACCACACCCAGTCTCAATTGCTGTCTCAGCACACTCCAGAGATGGGGCTGGTACAGCAGGCTTGGGGATTGAAGCCCCAGTCTCTGCATCTGCCTAAGCAGGCACTTTTAATCTGCTAAGCTATCTGGCTGGCCTTTTTAAAAATTTTTCTTTCTGGAAAGTAAGTGGAGGCATAAAGTTTCAGATATTTAATTAAGCACTCATTAATTTTGTCCTTTGAAGAGGATATCAGAAAATGGAAAGATATCCCTTGTTCTTGGATAGGCAAAACAATTATTAAAATGACTATACTTTCAAAACTTGTGTACAGATTTAATGCCTATCAAACTACCAATAGTAAACCTTACAAAACTAGAGAAAACAATCCTAAATTTATATGAAACCAGAAGAGACCTAGAGGCAGGGGCAATCTTCAAAATGAATTTGCACTACAAAGCTATTGCAATGGCAAACAAATATTGCCAGGATATGGAGACAGATTTATTTCCATCAGTAGGCACTGATTGAAGTCATTCACAGAATATCAGGTCCTGATGTCTGGTGGCTTGGGGCTTTTATATGATGCACAAGCAAGAGGTACAATGGTGAGACAACACAGCCTGGCAGTGCTTCTCTTTAGTTAGCAGGGGGAGATCCTCAGTTGCAAGGGCAGATTAATGATCATCAGTTTAAGAAGCTTGGGATAGCGGTACAGTCAGGCATCCATCCTGCATGTTGGGCTAAGCTTTAGTAATTACAGGGATCCAGAAACTAATTACAAAGCCATGAAACAGTTACAGAGATAAGCAGTTTCAAAAGAACGAAGTTTTAAAAACAACAATTTCTCTTATGCTGTTTTCCTCTTTCACTATCATGACTAAAAATAGCATGGTACTAGCAAAAACAAACCAAAAATAGACTTAAGGATCAATGACAGAATAGAAAAATGCAGAAACAACTCTAAGCACACTTAGCTCCCTTATCTTTGACAAAGGGACCAAACACCTTCACTGGAGGAAAGATAGCTTCATTAGTAAGTGGTTCTGGGAAATTTGGTTTCAGAGATTAAACCTAGACCCATATTTTTCACCAAAGATTAAACATAGACCAATAGATTAAAAGCCAAGATTAAACCTGAGCCATACTTTTTCACTATTCACTAACCTAAAATTGAAATGCCAAAGATTAAACCTAGACCCATATCTTTCATATGCATAGATTAAAATAAAAATAGATTAAAGATATAAATACTAAAACAGAAACAATCTACTGGAAGCAGAAGAAGTAAAACTCTTGAAGACATAGCTGTAGGCAGACTTTATGAACAGAACCTCAACTGTACAAGAAATATTGCAGAGAATCAAAAACGGGTTTTTGAATAATATTGAAATGGTTTTGCACAGTGAAAGAAACCACCAACAGAGTGAAGCAATAACACACAGAATAGGAAAAGCAAATTGGTCAGCTGTTTATCAATGGACTGATATCTAGAATATATAAAGAATTAAAGGAGACCTTCCCATTGGCTCAGTTGTTTAAGTGCCTGCTTAGGTAAATCAGTAAGGCTCAGGATTCTGTGGTTCCATCCCCAGTTCTTCATGCCTTACCAGATCTGCCCTTAAGGCATCCCAAGCCATCCAAAAAAAAAAAAAAAAAGGCCGGGGAGATGGTTCAGTGGAATAAGCACTTCCCTGGCAAGTGCAAGGGCCTGAGTTCAATTCCCCATTCCACAAAAAAAAAAAGAAAAAGAAAAAGAAAAATCAGACCCCCTAAAATTAAAGATGGAATCCTAAAATGGGCATCTGAAATGAATAGAAACTTCTCAGATGAAGTAACAATTGCAAATAAATACATGAAAAAGTGTTCAATATCTTTGGTAATTCAAGAGATGCAAATGAAAACAACACTAAGCTTCCATCTTACTCTGGAAAGAATGGCTATAATCAAGAAATAAAAGGGGGGGCCCTGGTAGATGCCTCAGTGGAATAAGCACTTCCCCGGCAGCGCAAGGGCCTGAGTTCAATCCCTGATTCTGCCAAAAAAAAAAAAAAAAAAAAAAAAAAAAAAAGAAAGAAAGAAATCAACCAATAACAAATACTGGAGAGGCTGTGGGGGAAAAAGGAGCCCTTCTTCACTGTTGGTGGGTGTGAAAATTGATACACCCATTGTGGCAATCAGTGTGGAGATTCTTAAAAAAAAATTAAAACTAGAGGTTTTTTTTTTTTGACCCAGCTACTCCTTTCTACAAATCTTCCCCAAAGAGTTAGAAGTTTCAAATGCACAGCAATAGATGCACATCTATGTTTTGTAGCAGCACAGCTTATAATAGTTATATCATTGAACAGACCATAGGGCCATCAGTCGATGAGTGGAAAAAGAAATGCGTTTTCTGTACACCTGGAGCCCTACTCTGCTGTGGCATGTTTGTCTATTAGGTAAATGGACACACCTTGAGAATGTAAGTAAGACAAATTGGACACACATGTGTCAATACTGCATTGCCTCTCCTGTGTGGGAATCCCACTGGGTAAGTAAGAAGCCAACTCGAGGACAGATACTGATGTAGGAAGGAAACATTTGTATGGGGAGGGGAACAGAGGAAGGGAAGGAAGGAAAATAGATTAGAAAAGACAGGAAAGGAAACAATGGAAACTTTTGTAAATGGAGGTGAAGAGGGGTTGAAGGGAGGGAAAGGAAATGAATTATATTCTGTACATATACACATTTCCTATGATTGGAGTACATCAAATATGTACAAATATTAATTTTATTTTATTTTTTTTTTGGTCTTTTTGAGACAGGGTCTCACTGTGCAGTTCAGGCTGGCCTTAAGCTCACTTTGTGGCTCAGGCTGGTCTCGAACTCACAACAATCCTCCTGCCTCAGCCTCCTGAGTGCTGGGATTACAGGCCTGCGCCACCATGCCTGGCTAATTTTCTTTTTTTGTTTGTGCTTTTATCATTATATTTAAAGAATATAAAATAGTGATAGAAGAACACAGCATTATACATGATGTAAGATTTCACTAAACAAAGTAATAGGA
Source organism: Ctenomys sociabilis (assembly GCA_004027165.1). NCBI lineage: Eukaryota > Metazoa > Chordata > Mammalia > Rodentia > Ctenomyidae > Ctenomys > Ctenomys sociabilis. The sequence goes on from PVKA01030255.1 coordinate 26,765, forward strand.
ATCCAACACTGGTTGCTGTATTACATGATGCTATGTGCAAATTAGTTTTTCAGATTACCAGATATAAAAGTATAAGTTTTGTTTAAAAAAAATAACTAAAAAGTTACAAGAAATTCAAGAGAGGAAAAAAATCAGAGTAGAAACAAAAATTGTAAGCATTAACTGCTCCTTTATTTTTTCTTCATATAATTAAAATTCTCAAAGTAGAAAGGAGTAGGCAATAAATATTTAAGATTTAAAATTTCTGAATTTAGTTCAACTTATAATACTACATTTCCAAGAAAAATGAACCTTTTGCACAAGAAATTTAAATAAAATCATACCAAGATACACAAAAATGAAATTGTCCAAAACTTTTTATAAAGTTAAAAAAATGGTTAAAGCATATACATAAAAAATATTAGCTATGGAAGAATGAAACTAAATAGTATCTTATTCTACATTAGAAAGAAAAAAAAAGAATCAAGTGTATAAGAAACTAGACTAATTAAAGGAGTGAAAGAAAAAAAATCTATCCTCTTTGAATTTTGTACTTAGCAAACATACCTTTGAAAACTAAAAGTAAAATATTTTCTAGTTATACAAACTTGAAATATTTTAATACCTCCAGACATAGCATATAGGAAATAACAAAGAGCATAATTAAAAAGACAAGAGAAGTTGCAGCATGCTCCTGGATGAACAATAAAGAGCTCTCAAAGTGGTAGTTATGCAGGACTATATAAA